>KV448166.1:0-35534 GCA_001658105.1 Rhizopogon vinicolor AM-OR11-026 | reverse complement strand
TTTGGTAGATTCTTGTCCATTACAAGCCCAAACGCATTGCGATAACCGGAGGATACATGGGCTGTCATGGGACTATATCCACCTACATCAAAGGGAGGGATACCCCACTCATTGGCCTGGACGATGAATTCCAAGAAGGTGATCTCTGCTGGTTTGAGAGCCCCTTGAACCCTACAGGGGAGTCCAGGTAAGTCTTCAAGTTAGCTTTGCTTGGATACACCCGTGATCTCAATCTTGGATAGAAACATAGAATATTACGCAGACAAGGTGTGTTTCACAGCGTAGATTATGCGGTATCGGGATGTTCATGGGCTGCCCATGAGATCCATGCTGTGGGAGGGAAACTATTGATAGATTCGACCTTTGGCCCTCCCCCTCTTCAATACCCGTTCAAATGGGGAGCAGATTGCATATTTCACAGCGGTATAGTCTCATTCATTCAAATACGGCATGGCAACTTCTGACCTGTCACAGGAACCAAATACTTTGGAGGTCACTCAGATCTGCTCTGTGGAATTGTTATCGTTAGGACCGAGGCTGAACGTGAAGAGGTATCTGTCACAGAACTCACAAGCTAACTGAGACTCATTATTGTCAGCTCTGGCACGACCGTTGTTACATGGGGAACATGATGGGATCCCTTGAATCTTGGCTCTTATTACGATCCCTTCGAACGCTGCATCTGCGCATACCAAGGCAATCAGCAAGCGGTACGGAAATTGCGCAATGGCTTAGCAAAGCTGTCATTCCGGAGGGTCAGGAGTACGATGGCATTCCCGGTGGAGTGATCACCAAAGTTTGGCATTCCAGCCTTCAGGAGACTGATGCCAGAGGGTTTAACCCCTCGGTACAGATGGAAGGTGGATTCAATGCTTGTTTCTCGATCTTGGTGCGTGAGAACGCGCACATAATGCATAGTTTTGTTCTTATTCGAGTAAAAGCTTTCGACAAGAGAGTACGCGGATAAACTGCCGCACTCTCTAGAGTATTTTGTGGTAAGGCGCTCCCTACTACTATGGAAGTGAGTGTGTCGATGACTGATGTACCTCAGCCGGCAACCAGTCTTGGTGGTGTTGAGTCTTTGGTGGAGCAGCGCGTGAGGATAGACCCGAAGGAGAACCCCCTTCTCGTACGCCTCAGCATTGGTTTGGAGGAAGTAGAAGTGAGTCTTGGCTTGGCTTACCGGTTTCGTTCTGGTTGAAAATTGACATCTACATCAGGACCTGAAAGACGACCTCCGAAGAGCACTCGTGAGCATATCGAAAGGGAATTAGAGCGAACAGTACATACCATGCCATGTCATCTGCATACGTGAATTGAAGTTTGAACAAATTTTGCTTGATAATAGATGTTTTCCACCGTGGAAATAAACGTTAATGAACACGCAGCAGGGGCGGAATAAGCGAGAGTCACATGAAGAGTGGCCCAAAAGTGATGGATATAGTCCCTAACTATGCCTACTATCTCTCTCTTTCAAATGCACTTTGTAATAAATACAACCCACTTGTGATTCAATACGTTGGTTGTTTGGCTGTATTTAAAATTAAGGGCTTTGTCAAACAACAGTACACATAGTCCATCGACGCGTCGTAAGCCGCGTCAGCTACGATTTCAAAGTCCATATTCGACCATCATGAACTCCATCTTACAGCGTTATTCAGGATCAAGTGCAGGAGGTCGGCTTTCGAAATCAGTGGTTGAGGACGACAGTGACTTCTCAGATGCAATGTGGGGGTCTGAGGCTGGCTTTGGCACTTTGGCCAAGGGAGTGCCAGGATTCGTCGTCCCATCCGTTCCAGATGTGGGTACAACTTCTGTCCTTGAGCACAATTAGACATTATACATATCACAACTCTCATAGCCCGCCGCATTCTTAAGGCTACACACCGATGATCATGCAGACCCGTCATGCAGAATCAAAATCCAGCACGGAACAACCACACTTGCATTTAGATTCCAAGGTGGTGTTATTGTGGCTGTCGACTCCCGTGCTACCGCAGGGAGCTACGTTGGTGTGTATGTATCAGATATAATTATTTGTTTTCCTAACACAATCTTTAGCATCGGGAACGGTCAAGAAGGTCATCGAGATCAATCCTTACTTGTTGGGTACGATGGCTGGAGGCGCTGGTATGAGATCGATCCTCTGTATTGATTGGCGTTGACGTCTCTCCTTTCAGCTGATTGTCAATACTGGGAAACGTACCTTGGCATGCACTGTCGATTGCATGAGCTCAGGAACCGGGAACGGATATCAGTATCAGCCGCTAGCAAATACTTGAGCAACCTTGTGTATAGCTATAAGGGAATGGGTTTGAGCATGGTCAGCCTTCGTGTGTCATCTGTCCCGCTCTGTTTACTGACAGTCTTCAGGGCACGATGATTTGTGGCTGGGACAAGACGGTCAGTGCCAGTGTAAACAGATGAATAGCTCACGACTGACTCATGTTCAAGGGTCCAGCAGTATTCTACGTTGACTCCGATGGCACGCGGTTGAAGGGTGATTTGTTCTCAGTGGGTTCAGGAAGCACCTTTGCCTATGGTGTCTTGGACCAGGGATACCGGTGGGACCTTACGGATGAGGAAGCCCAAGAATTAGGACGGCGAAGTATCTATGCTGCTGGACACCGAGATGCATTCTCGGGCAACAGTTGTAATCTCTACCACGTGAAGGAGGATGGCTGGAAATTCATCGGTATGTGGCGAGGTATTTCTTTACGTGCGCTGATATTTACTTTCATCTTCAGGCAACTACGATATTACGAAGCTGCACTACGAAGGACCGGGGAATGTTGCCGGCTCCCCTGGGCATGGTTACGGTTACGATCTGCGTGTAGAGGGACGCAGTTCAGCCAACCCTCCTGAAGTGGCAGCACAAGCATAATATTTTACTATGTAGAGGTTTCCTGTAGTAGTAAAGGTTGAAGCAGTTGCCCTTAGCGTTCTACTTGTGTATCATGGTGCGCTTTTGACGGTGACGTTTATGTAGTTTCCTTTCCTGGTTCCCACTCTTTGGTGCAAGGTTGTGCTCAAATTAGATTAATGGGCATTGGGAACGGTGGAATCGATAAGTAGCTTTATAACGACGACTTGCGTACTATGAAGCGCCTGTTCTCCAAGAAATCCAAGAATACGACCTCGCCCAAGCCTTCTGCTCCTGAACCACCAATCACTGGTGGTAGTACGGCAGGGCTCCCTGTCAAGACTGGTCTGCAACCCAGTTTCGTTGTTCCTCCAGTCCCACACCCTAATCCTCACGAGCACATCGCGCTGCTCGCATCGGAGGATGGCCTACTCATCCGCCCCCATGATGGTGGTGCTGGACCACATTTGCGTGTGTCATGGGGCAAGACAGCGAACATAGCAGAACTCCCAGGTGGCCCTTCCGGATCGGTTGATTGGAAAGAGAGCGTAATCGTTTATGGAATTGTTGGGTTGATGTCCTTGTTCAGTGGTAACAAAACTTCGTCCTCTAATTACATGAGATGAATTGAATCTCTCTACCAGCCTCATATCTCTTGGTAATAACATCTCGGTCTGATGTCGGGCAATGTAGGCGACCTCCATTTGCAAACATAATAACACTCACAGGAGGCTCAGTGTTTGATGCTTCACATTCAATTTATGGCGTGAAAAGCGTTGTGTCCATACCACTTGTAAAGACCCGCGCCAAAGTAGTCCTTTCACGCATAGCGTCTCGTAACGCGTCTGGCAACAGACCCTCCCTTCTTGTGGGCGATGATGGCGATCCCCAGGTCCCTCGGAGTGAAGGGGCCTCTGGTGGACCTCAGGTGAAATTCGCAGATGAGGAAGAAGTCAAGGTCCTGACCCCACTCACCGAACAAGTAAAATTCTCAGTCAACAGCGACGATCGACCTGCCTCACCCGAACCACCTTCTGGTGCTTCGACTCCTGCTTCTGACGACGCGATGACAAATTCTCCCGTAATAACAATCGCCAGTCGCATGTCGTTCTGGAGCCATCGATCGAAGCGCGAATCAAGCTTATCCGAAGCAGCAGTTAGGGACATAGAACATTCTCTTTTCGGTGTACGGGAAACGAGCTCCGTCGCGCAAGATACCCAGGGAGAAGTTAGCGAAGTGATAAATTCCATCATAGCTGCAGCTGCGCCAGCGCCGAATAGCTCGGAGGAGCGTCACACTGAGCTCGAGGAACGCATCTTACGCGAATGTATCAGGGAATTTACGAAGGGCGACATGTATTTTTCCCTGCATTTCGGTGGGTACATGCATCGTAGCCCGCAGAGCATGCAAGTAATTACTTTCCACAGACATCACAAGATCATTGCAACACAAACATGAGCAATTCGCAAAGCTGCATGCTAAAAACAAACTACTTGCAGAACTGGATGCTCTTCCAAAGGATACAACTGTTAATCCACTAGACGACCAAGTGGATGTTCTCTTTGAGCCATCTCCCATGTTGCCGCTGTGGAGACGGGTCGACCGTCAGTTCTGGTGGAACGAATGGTTATCCAAGCCACTTATTAACACTGGTGTAAGCGCTTTCGATCATGGGTTCGAGGTTAACTGATAGATCTGTTCCGTAGCTTCACTCCTATGTGACCCCGATAATGCAGGGATACATCCAAATTTCCTCGTTTGATCTACCTGAAGATGACTCTACCGTGAGAGGTGATTCAGTGAGGCCCGTGGATTACATCGTTATCTCGCGACGCTCCAGAGATAGGGCCGGTTTGCGATATCAGCGCAGAGGTGTGGATGACGAAGCTCATGTAGCGAATTTTGTGGAAACCGAAGTAATCACGAGGGTTCAGGTGAGCGGGTCGGTTTTAACTAATTCCCTGTGTCTGAATCTCCTCAGCGGAATGGAACAAGCAACGTATTCAGCTATGTGCAAATTCGAGGCTCAGGTGAGCGATATTCTGACAAACGCTCAAATGCACTACATGACTCTACCCATGTCCAGTTCCGCTGTTTTGGACGCAATCAGGTTACAGCATGAAGCCTCCTCCTGTCCTTGCACCCGAACGAACTCCTGAACAGAATTTGGATGCTCTTAAACGCCATTTCCGCCGCACTGTTCCCGCGTATGGTCCACACGTAAGGCTCATAGTCAATATTTAATATGATCGTGCCACTCATTTTTCTTAGACCATTGTAAATCTTACTGAACAACAAGGGAAGGAGTCAACAATCACTAATGCATATCGCGAATATGCAGCTAAGCTGGATCACAAGGATGCTCGGTAAGTTTGCAATGATGGGCTTTGAAAGAGCTTCAACAGAGTTACAGATACTGTGAATTTGATTTCCACCGTGAAACGAGGGGAATGAAGTTAGTACCATCTGCCTGCGGACAATGCACCTCTGATAATAAGCAGGTATGAAAATATTTCCAAGCTCATCAATCAGCTCGAACGTGTGTTTCAAAGCCAAGGGTACGGATCGTACTTGGTTATCTGACCTTCTTCTATTTTGTGAGCTCACTATATTAGGTTTTTCTGGGTTTCGAACAACCTCCTTCTATCAAAACAGAAGGGTGTATTCAGAGTCAATTGCATCGATTGTCTAGACCGTACCAACGTTGTCCAAGTAAGCAGTGGGTCCATTTGCTGTTACCATTTCTCATAATTGTCATAGTCCGCATTTGCGAGGCACGTTATGAGCATGCAACTTGAGGCTGTAGGGCTTCTGAATCCTCCCCAAAACGGAAAGTCGGGGGTGGATGTTATCTTTAATGATGGTCTGTTACTGTCGTTCCAATTTTGCAAGTTGAGATTACCAATAATTGTACAGTCTGGGCCAACAACGGCGATGCGATCAGCCGAGCATAGTAAGTGTAGGATGACCTATCAATGAGCTTGCTCTTATCTAGTCCCTCGAAGTGCTGGCACATCTGCCTTAAAGGTTAGTGTTTGATTCACCGCGTAAACCTGCTGAATTGAGCGATCTTTCTGTTGGTAGGGCGATTTTACCAGGTCAGCTGATGCCATTCTTGATATTTTCTCCCTTAACTCCATAAAACAGAACTGGAAAGCGAGACTTGGGGGGTCTGCTTAACGACGGTGTGAACTCCCTCGCTAGAATGTACAGCGCGACCTTCAGCGATTGGTTCCGTCAAGCTGTTCTCGACTTTATGCTTGGTTGTAGGACGTTATCTGTTTTCGAAGAATTCCTCATCAAGCTGCAGTCGACTGACCCTAGAGAGCTCATTCGCCTGTCAAATATCAGAGCAGAAGCTATAGCGACTTCTGTCGCTCGCGTGTTATCTGAAGGTGAAACTTTGATTTCAGGGTGGACAGTCTTCAGTCCAGAGCAATTGAATGTTAAATTCGATGACCGATTTGAGGAAAAAGTGTTACTCTTGGTGAGTATCAGCCGTGGCCTGAACTGCGTCGTTCTGATCATGATTAAGAGTGTCCGTGCTTTGTACATCGTTGTAAGTCGTCCAATGACGTGATATCAGTTGGTAGTACCTACTAACTGTCCTGAAGAGCTATGACTACAGCTTAGAGAAGGCCAAGTTATACACTCGCATCCCTCTTGGTGCGATCACACGACTCGAAAAAGGTCACCATCTTTTTCTTTCTTTGGCAAGTAAAGCAGCTAAATATTGGACAGGTGCTTACATCATCTCTCCTCTGGAAGAGGCGAGCAGAGATCCCGTGCAGAATGCAGGCTTTTCGGTTTACTGGCATTCCAGTGATCAAATCAGCATGCGCATGACGAGTTATTCAATCAGAAACTGTCCGGGAGATGCCTCAGTAACGTCTCCACCAGTCGGTAGTTCATCTACGCTCAAGCCAATGCTGCCACGTCGCGAGCCAACGAAGACTTCCACCCTGTCGAGGATCATGCACAAAGTTTCGGAGAACGCGACCGGTGCGTCCGACACTTGTTTTGCAGCTTTCAAGGTGCTGCCGGTGGAACCTGCTCGAATCAGAAGCGGATCCAGTGCGAGATATGCAGAGCCTGCAGATGACCTAGCGGGAGCGACAGCTTGCAATCAAGTCGTTGACTTAATGGTAGACATTATCAAGCGAACTTGCGAGGACGCGGGGAATTCCCCTGTTGTCATGGATCGCGATGTAGTCAGGTGGGCAACCTGCTTCCAGATTTTTTAGCCTGAATAACTCGTTTCGAGATCAGTCTCGCCGAAGCTCAGAAAATGACCAGTATCTATGCCAAAATGGAGTATGGCATGAAGCGATTACTTTGGCTGGGAGCTCTAGCGTAATGGATTGAGACGTAAATATGATGTTCGGACACTACTATAGTACTCACAGCAGCCGCAAGAATGGGGCTGCCCCTTAGACCTTAGCTCTGGTGTATCACACCATCTCTTCCCGCGCTCTAACCTCACTGCTTTTCAAAACTCCGCGGAGTCGACAGATCATCAATCTTCCGAGTCATAGGAGAATTGCACGGTACCTCTTGAGGTATTCGGGTCCAGGTGGACTCCTAATACTTAACCTCGCTATGATTCTAGGCTGGCCCTTCAATGTATTCTAGTAAAATATTCACGACCACGCAACGGACATGCAAAATTTTACTTTTACGCATTCCGGGACTGCAACTAAGTACCTGTCCTAAATAACACGAAGAAATAAGTAAACTCGGATCCACTTCCATCAATGGACAGCGGATTTACATTATGTAAGCGCCACAGCGCTTCAGACCTCCCGACACCAGTGACTTTGACCTTCTTCTTTCCTGCAACCACAGACAACATCTTACCAGCTCCAACAACATGGTTCTTCTTGTCACTTCCGATAACGTGCAGTTTCAGGTCGACAAAGAGGTTGTTGAACGCAGCGTCCTCATCAAGAATATGCTTGAAGGTGAGCCCCGTGGTCGTTGCCACCCATAGGAGTAATTTAAACTTGTTCAGATGTTGGAGAGTCCGATCAATCTATCCCTCTGGCAAACGTTTCCTCTAGCGTACTGAAGAAGGTAAGCGACTTAGATATTTGTGGATCAACGTCTCCTTCGACAAATCATTGGCTCACACTTGACTGCGGTACAGGTGATAGAGTATTGCGAACACCACAGGGGAGAGCCTTTGCCTAGTGCAGACGCCGACCAGAACCAGGACGAGACTCGCAAGCGAACAACTGATATCAGCGAGTGGGACCAGAAGTTCATCACCGTTGACCAAGAGATGCTTTTCGAGATCATCCTCGCTGCAAATTATCTCGATATCAAGTCGCTGCTGTGAGCCACAAGCCGATATTGAAACTGTTCTCTCTAATCAGTTTTGCAGCGATGTTGGCTGCAAAACGGTAGCGAACATGATCAAGGGGAAGACCCCTGAAGAAATCCGTCGTCTCTTCAACATCGTCAACGACTTCACTCCAGAGGAAGAGGTGTGTTCTTGTTTGTCTCCCTCACTGCGATCATAAGCTGAGACTCTTTTGATAATAGGCACAAATCAAAAAAGAGAACGTAAGTCCAAACCATTTGACATATTATACATTGTCTCAGCTTTTTTACAGGAATGGGCAGAAGACCGATGAGGAATCTAGTTATAGAGCTTCGAGTCATAGTACCTGTTGTTGTTTCTTTCTTCATGTCTTCCAGCGTATCGCAGTTCAATTAGCATCATTTTCTCCCGCGATATTCGGTACTGGTTCGTCGAGGTCACAGATAATTGAGATTAGCTACGTATCGGCCTTGAAAGCTTGACGTTTCAAAATTCAGACCTCTTGAGACGATGAATGATTTTGTTTACATAACTGAGTTTGCTTTGGTCAGTGCTTACATAATACAAGCAGTTATGCTAATTCGAGTCACTGTCAAGCAGACACACTTTCTTAGACAAGCTTTCCTCTTTCTGTTTCTCGCTCATGCCACAGATCCCAACTATTCCAGGAGCTGTCGTTCCTCCCCACTCTGAACAAGGTCGGTGGCTGAAAAGTCATGTAGCGAGACTTTGCCAACTAGAGCATGAGCGGTAAAATTCCTGTACAACTGATATACGCCAGAGGCTCATGCTTTTCATGCTTAGGTTTCCTGGTAGTCAACCAATCAGTTTTGCATTGCAACATTTACAGCAATTGGAACAGCGCGAGTGAGTGATAGGCCTTGTCCATACAAAAACCACTTGTATCGACACCACTCCTTTGTTTTTTCCAGTTACTGGGTATGCGAGAAGTCTGATGGCATCCGCGTCCTCTTCTTCCTACAAACAGACCTCACGTCAAACACTCAAGCAGTTTACCTTGTGCGCGACTTACTTCACCTCCATACAACCCCTTGACGCAATCTAGATTGACAGACACAATGATTATTACGAGGTTCCAGGATTCTGGTTTCCTCATCACGAAAGACGGAAGGAACCATTGAAAGACACAATTGTTGATGGAGAGCTTGTCGTTGATGTAGACCCTGTCACGAAGAACGTAGGCCAGTTTTGCAGCATTGCTTAAACACTTCCGTTGAAACGTCCCAATAGGAAACTCTGCGTTTTCTTACGTTTGATTGCCTTGTGGTCGACGCGCAGAACGTCATGTCCCGGACACTGGACAAGCGATATGGTGTACGCACTTGATCCCACGACCCGCAGAACTATGTGCTAACTGAGCCTGTAGCGTCTCAATGAATGGTTTTATAGACCCTTTTCAGTGATGATGCAGCAACTCCCTCAAATGGCTACCGGACAGGCCTTCGAGTGAGTCGTCTGAGCCAAACATGCGATTATTTCTGACGCACCACTTAGCATAAAGGTTAAAAAGATCAGCTTCTCCTATGGTGTTGAAGAAGTCTTCCAAACAGTCATTCCCGCATTGCACCACGGCAATGATGGACTCATTTACACTTGCGTAGAGACCCAGTATACGCCAGGTACTGATCCAAACATGTGAGTTTGTTCGCTGTGTCTGGACGCGACGTTAATTTCAATTCCAAGACTGAAGTGGAAGCCTCCTTCTGAGAATTCTATCGATTTCAAGCTCGTCTTGCGGTTCCCGCCATTGAGGAGTCATCCGTCGAGACCAGACTATCATGCGAAGCCGTTCTTTGGTCTTTATGTGTATTGTGGCCAGGAACAGGGACAACCGAAATACGAACCTTACGATGAACTTTTTGTCGAGGATGAGGAATGGGAAGTGTGAGGATTTGCATTCAAAAACTTTCTTCGAAGACGACTAATGTTACCTTCCAGGATGAAGTCATCAGGCGAACAAATCGATGATAGAATTGTCGAGGTTCACTGGGATTCTGTTACATCTCACTGGCGTATGATGCGCTTTAGGGATGATAAACCCCATGGCAATTATCGGACGGTGGTCGAGAATATCATTCAAAGCATTGCTGATGGAGTTGAGAAGGATGCGGTAAGCCAACTGATACTTGTCCAGCTGTAGTCTGTTTACTTTCAATCCAGCTCCTCGAGCGCTCTGCAGCAATACGAAACGCCTGGAAAGCTCGTCAGGCTCGGTCGCAACCACCCCCTCAGAGAGCTCCAGATATGCGAGCGCTATCAAATGGACCCTCAGCAGGGCATCCTCCACCGCCAGACGTTCCGTTAAGATATGGCCCTCTCGCCACTTCATGTTGGAGTAGGGTGTCTGGGCCTGAGATGTTTGCTGGCATGTATCGATGATCCAATTCATTGCACGCACCGTTTTGCGTATAGGACCGCTCGACTGTCAATCCTGTGCAACCGGGATCACGAACTATTTCGTCCGTCGGCTTGTTATCGCCTGTTGCATTCACACCTCCGTTACATCTCCGGTAGCTGAGTGACCACTCAGTTCGTTCCGGGGATACAACCGGTTGGAAGTGTCTAGACATCTGGAGGAATTGGCTCCACATGGCATCTATGCTTCCTTCGACCAAGGAACGCAACGCCCTGATCCAGCACGATACATACCGATCTGTTTCACTTGTATTTGCTCAAATGGTCAGTTTTTGATATCAAAACATCAAATGGACAAGTACTGGGTGACAGCAAGTATTCTACGTCGTGAAGAGAAATGTCGTGGCAGGTCGTAAAGAACAGACAATCATTGGATTCGGATGGAAAGCATTTTGGGCACAAGACAGATGGAAAGCAGGAGATGGGGCATGTTTAGTCGTTACAGATCGTGATGAAAGATAGGAAGGTAACAAACAGGTTGCGTTTTTTTGTGAGTTTTACGCCATTATGTATGCGGGAGCGTAAAAGGCGTTTGCTTTGCTTGGGCGCAGATTGTGGAAAAAACAAAAACATGCCCTTGCTCAGTCTCTGAAGATGTACGCATGAAAATTACAAAATTGCTGTGATGAACGTATGCAAGAGATGCGATAGAATGAGCTTGAAATGGATAAAATCGGGAACAGAGAGATGTTGAGTGGTGGCTGGTGGGTGGCACCGCGAGGAAGTGGCTCTGGAGAGGATGGGTAGGGTTTGAGAGCGAGGAATGGGGGACACTCAGTGAAAGATGTTTTGGTCGAGTGAGAAGAACGAGTCTCCGTCGGAGAAGTGGTTGACCTCGTCCGCGAGGTCTTGGCGGTCTGAGAAGCCCGCAAAAGAGTAGGAGCGCATTCCGAAGAGCGAGAATGAAGGTCGGGGATTGATCTCTGGAGAGGGTAGCGCAAACTCAGAGGGGAGTTGGACATCATGAGAGCCTGAAGGTGCATCAAGCATGCTGAAGCGAATGCTCTCCAGAGGAGCTTCAGGCATCTCAGGTGTAGATTCGAGGGAGGAGAATGAGGAATCACGTCCATGCCTCCTTCCAGTGGGAGAGTGAGGCGCGATAGAGAGCGCAGCAAACTGACTCATGGGAATAGACTAGATAGTGACGTCAGGTACCGTTACTATCAACGTACAATATCGAGGAATTACCTGGGCGAAGTCTACGGGGGGAAGGTCATGCAACACCAACGGGGGCGCCTGCGGGCTATCAGAGCCCGACAGGGTAACGGCGCCGCCTGCGGGGACATGCATACTGTTTTGCACATCCTGGTCCAGTTCGGGCTGGTCCAGGACGGCATCAAGGTCGCGCTGTCCATCAGATACCCGCCACCACTCAATGTCCGCAAGGACCCTTCGTTCACTCACTTCCGAGTCAGACGAACGACGAAACCCATGACCGGCGGCACGCGCACGGGCATTATTTGCACTACCGTTTGATAGTGAGGATGGGTATGGGGATGATCGTACGGACGAGGAGGAAAATGAACGACGAAGGGAAGGCATTGAAGGGGGCTGGGGTGGTGACTGCTCAAGGACCCTTTGGAAGTGAGGACCTGCCTACCGCAGAGCCCAGTGAAGGATAGTGAAGATGAGGAAGACAAGGAAGGTGGGAAATGGAATATTTCAGATTTTATAATTTCGGAAATTTCATCAGATGTGACGAGGAGACGATGTGAAGCCGGGACGTGAAAGGGTTCGCCAGAAGACGCTGGCACTGGCAGCCGGCGTCATCAAGGCACTCTTTACATACAACTTACAACTTATCAAACCCTACTCCTTACTCGCAACTTGATATTGTACGAACTAGTGAGAATCCAACAGTGACGCGACAAGATGTCTAGTAAGAACCCCGAAGTCGCGCAGAACCGCATCCAATCACACCGGGGATGAATTTTCTGATTCCACGAGTGCTTGACGACGTTGTTGTTCGAGTTCAAGGCTACACTGAAATAGCAGAGAATTCGCCTATAGGATCATTTCCGATCTGCAGGATTTCGAATCACACGGCTGTCGTCTGAGCCTATTGAACTACTACGATCACCGCCAACCAGAAGAACTCTTCCGTTGTGAATCAAGAACGTTGTAACCTGTACAGTCTTCGTACAACATATTACGGACTGCGCAGCGTATATGTCTTAGTGGTACCTAGCGGCTTGTGCGGTCCGAAAGTACTCCCAAGCCTCTCCCAAGCTGTCAAACTCCCGTGCTCAACTGATGCAGGTCATCGGTGCCACGCTCGTTCAAGTTAATCACAAGTAAGTGAAGTATACAGTCTGTACAGTAAGCCAAGGACTAGTATATACTTCAATTAAACTTTTTTTCTAGTGGTAATTGCAAACGCCCAATCATTGAAGTAACCCAAGTAATGCACCGGCTCTCGGTAACCGGTCCACCGCTATCATTGACGCCCCAGAGTACAAGCCCACTGAGCCTCTTGTGTTCAGATTGCAGTGTTCAGCTATGGCAACCGTATCAAACCTGCATCAAGGTGCTGCAGGGCGCAAAGTTATATAAGACAGTCCGGGGCAAACTCCAGTCACGTCATGACGAAACAAGCTCGACGTTCTTCGGTCCCCTCTTCGTACGTCAACTTGCAGACACTCCTTTTGTCGCATCGTTCGATATTACATATCTATATTTCAAAGTGTAGAAAACTACGTAGTCTAGTACTAAGTTTGTCAACAGGAGGTATGGAAGTCAGACGTCAACTCGGGAGCGCAGAATGGACGGAACTCCACGCGACTCCTTCCTTCAATACTTATACCCGATCTCCGACATATTGCTGCATACCCCACAATCATCTCCACTCATATATTACTGTGAACGATGACCACCTTCTACTACGGTCCCGTCATTAACCCGCAATCACTCACAGACTATCTTGCCCTTCCCAGATGTTTGATCCGTGTATCTGCAGAGGGTGATATCGATCGCATCTACGAGGATGTACAGAGCTCCCAGCTTCAAGAAATCCTCGCACAGAACGGTTATACCGACCTCAGCGCCTCCAATTTCATCGAATTGAAAGAAGGGGAATTCCTCATGCCTGGTTTCATCGATACCCATACAGTCCGTCAATGTGTTATTGTGTTATCTGAGTGCTAACACCTTGATCACCTCCTGTATATGTAGCACGCTTGTCAAGTCCCTAACCTCGGCGTGTAAGTCTTCTGATTTTGCGTCCATCGTCACTTTATGCATCGATCGTCAGTGGTGGGGAGTTCGAGCTCCTGCAATGGTTGGACAATTATACATTCCCAACGGAAGCCAGGTTCAAGGACGCCGGGTATGCCGAACGCGCTTACCCTGATGTCGTGCAGCGAATAGTCAACTCAGGAGTAAGCAAACAGTCCATACTGATATGTCCAATCATTCAAGTCGATGCCGAATTAGACAACCACATGCTGTTATTACGGTAGTTTGCATCTAGAAGCCACCAAGATCCTAGCTAAACTTGTTCACGACAGAGGTAAGTTCGTTTTGCTGATCGCCTGCAAACAACTCACTGAGAGGATGTTCCAGGTCAAAGAGCATTTGTCGGGGTGCGTCTTTCTGGGAATATACAACGACATGTACCAACTAACGATGCTTTCCACGTCAGAAATGTAACATGAATCGCAACTGCCCACCCAATTACATCGAGCCGTCTGTCAACGAATCTATCGACACTACGTTGGCTTTAATCAAGTACATCGAGGAGCTACCGAAAACTTCTAACGGTCAGCCATTGGTACACCCCATCCTTACGCCACGTTTCGCCATCTCGTGCACCGAGGAGCTCCTGACGCGTGTCAGTGAAATTGCGCTGAAGAACCCAAAGCTTGCCATCCAAACACACATCTCTGAGAATCCATCCGAGGTGGAGCTGACCAAAAGCCTCTTCAACGCCGACAGTTATGCACAGGTGTACGAGAGGTATCATTTACTTCGCAACAATACGATTTTGGCACATGGCGTCCACCTCACCGAGGACGAAATGGTGCTAATTGCCAAACATGGTGCGGGAGTGAGTCACTGCCCAACGAGCAACTTTTACTTGAGCAGTGGCATGGCGAGAGTCGGTATGCTCCTGGATCATGGCGTGAAGGTCAGTTCCTTGTTCATGTTGCCTGCCTGCCGTGACCAACATACTACCCCTTCGATCAGGTCGGATTGGGGACAGATGTCGCTGGTGGCTACTCACCATCCATTCTCAGTACGATCCAACACGCTAGCATAGCATCCAAAATGCTTGCTATACAGGCTGCTCAGGCTGCAGACAAGAAGCGTAACTGTAGTAGGCACCGACACCGACGCGACGAGGAGGTAGACTCGGAGTCATCAGATGAAGTAGAAAGACATTCGCATGGACACCATGGTCACCACGGCCATGGTCACAAGCACCACCACCACGAAGATAACTGCGACGGCGATGAGAAGAAGCCTGGAGGGTTTACTAATGAAAGACTATCCATCGCTGCCCTCTTATACCTCGCGACTCTGGGCGGCGCACATGTTTGCTGTCTGCAGGACCGCATTGGCTCGTTTGCGGAAAAGAAGGCATTTGATGCTCTTCTTGTCAGCGTCCGAGACGAGACTGGAAACCCTGGGGTATGGGGCTACAATATTACACGCGACCTGACCGATGGGGTCACTGCTCAGAGTGCGGACAAGAGCATGGTAGAATGGTTGGAACGCTTTTTGTTCTGTGGAGATGACCGGAACATCAGGAGAGTGATCGTACAGGGAAAGATGATAGGCGGACAGGAATACCAGCATTAAATACCTTGGAAGCGAGTTCGGAACCACAATTCGTACTATCATGATGGTGGCTATTACATGGTGTGAATCGTGATGCGAAGCAACGAGCATTGGGTAGCGGTTCGAAGTAGTCATAATTATAAAATTATAAAAGTGAACGTTGCGCTTCGATTCCCCTGCGATCCGACACTCCTTGCTCGAGGCCTTGAGAGGGACCACCATTAATATTCATCCCAAACGGCTGACACTGTTATGGCTTTTCCGTGTCACAATACGGATCCAAAGTAAGTACCCCTTTCCCCTATTTTAAACCCGAGGCCCACCCGAACCTTCACCTTCAGGACACTTTGATAGATCCTACGTGCCATGTCTACTACACGCTATTCCTCGCTGCCAACGCAGGAATCGTTAGATGCTAATCACGAACTCAACGATTCGGAGTTTGAGTTACTTAGCGCGTCTGATAGTACAACAGTTCCTGGAGCGTACGACACTGAGCAAAATCACGATTATGACCCCCCACCTCCTTGCCGCCCCATCTCTTTGCATGACATTCATATAGGCAATGCAGACGAGCAACTGTCATCCTCTTCGCCTGGGACGACTCGTCTCAGGCTATCTTGCGCAGCTAGAGCCATCCTACCGACATACTACACCCGCGTACCGACCGATGAATCTGAAGTGCGCACTGTGGCAAGCAGCAGAGGGACGCAGAATGATGTAGTGCTCTCAAATGCTGCTACGAAACCTGCCTCCTCCGAGTCAGTGCCGCAGATCCAAGCTGAGGATAGCCACGCCGACATGGAACCTGAGGAGATTCCCCGAAGCACTACTCTCCCTGTATGTCCATATCCCCTTTTTATAATGTCCCTCGCCTCATTCTTTTTCAAGCGTTACACGGCAAGCCAGACTGATAATGTCCATCCGAATTCGAATGTCACAACTACGCTCGCTTCCGCCAGCCGGACACATACGATTGGCAATGTTGCGGCGTTCAAAATCGTCGGCGTTCTCCCCTTGGGCTCCATCCTCATATTCGTGATGAACGCCTGGTTTTCATATTCCTTCGGGATTGTCGGCTTCTTCATCACATACCTCTTGCATACTACGCACGCCGCAGAGTGCGGATCGATAGCTGGTCTTGGGCTGTGGTTGTTCCGTTATGGCACCTACTCTTTCCCTGTAACAGAGAACAACTTGATACTTCCCGCCAGTGGCAACACTACCGTTGCCGCAGCCAATGACAATGTCACCACTATCTATGGCCTCGTGGCTACTCTAGCGCCTTCGAATTCCACCGACTCAGGCAAAAGTGAGGGTGTTCTCAACGCGTCTAGATGGCAGTGGCTGTCGTTCTTGCTAGCGGCTTTCGGTACGCATCGCTTACCTTTCATCTTTTCTGTGTAGTTATCCCGTCGCAGGTGGGGCCTTGATTTTCCTCTCTCTCGTCGGTGTTTGTGTAATGGAACGTGGATCTGCGCTCGCCTCAGAAGCATGCGCACCTCAATCATGCGAGGGGGCCGCTCGTGACACCATGATGAGGCAAACCTCCGAGCAGGCGGCATCCACCGTGACCATATCACCCGAAGAACATGAACACACGTCTCCCGGCTCCGATGTGTCACTCGCTGTCCCAACAGCAGAAGAGCATACGGAGTTAGAAAATCAGCGTGTAGGTGTGTAGTGATGACGCTATGGGTGGGTTTTGTATAATATCCTTTTCGATTGATTTTTTGGGTTTGGGAGTAATGCAAACATGAAAATATTGCCACATCAAAATTCTTCCCTCCTTTGCAGTACATACCATCCGGTGCAACTGTGCGTACCACTTCAATGATGTTTCCCCCTTTTTTCGTGTACAATCTCGTTAGTAGGTGACACGGGACACGACTCGGGATAAGACGTACCAGCTGATGACACCCGGAACCATTCTTCTATGAAACTGCGTCACATACCGTATTCTCATGATAACACTCGGTTCAAGTAAGAGTCGTCTGACAAGGTCTGATAATGATCTACAAGTTTGGAATGGAACATTTAGTGTTGTGCACGAAGGGCTCAAGGAAGGTATTTGTTTGAATTTGATTTGACTGAATGAGGTGTGCTTACCTAAGGAATCCTCATATAGGGATCATCTCGGGTCTACATCATATGATAAGGCTTGGAATGAATGCTTCTATTCACCGGTACCATCTTTCAGCTAAGCTGCTTTTGATCTGTCTTAGCTTTAGCCCTTGTATCCATCGTTATTAGTCAACACACATGATCAAGGGGGGCTTCGCGAGGTTGCACACCCCGCTTCGACCCAGTCGGCCTCACCATGGGGGCATGAAGTACCTAATACCTCAGTCCGCGAGGCAATCGAAAGTATGTGGTATTATCTCTATGACCACAGTTCATTCAAGGGTCATGATCATTAGGCCTGCAGTCTACTTGAATCACGTTGGACACACTTCTCGCTTACTGGAAGTCGCTCCATCTCCTCCGCGGCGCTTAGGGAAGTTGTTTCTTCGGTGCAGCTAGGAGTCACACAGCCGAAGGTTCACAGTGATATTCCAATCGCTAATGCTGACGAGCGCAAAGTATCCATTCTCTGGAGCCCACAGAGCTGGTCTCGATTGTATGGACCTTCTATCTCGCAGTAATTGTCATACTGATCGTGCAAGCTGTCAGCCACAACATATGGCTACGCGACCACTGCAGATGTCCAGACTGCTTCCACCCAATAACAAAGCAGCGACTGTTCAACTCATTCGAGGTAGCCTTGCAGGATGCTAATGGTGTCTTTACATTGAGATGTTTTGCAGATTCCACCTGATATCAAACCTATACATGTGCAAGGGTCCACGGAAGGCCTCGAGGTTGTCTGTATGTTGGCTCAACCACTTTCTCAACCCATCTTAATTGTTTGCTCAGGGCCTGGATTTAGCACCGAAACCCATTCTTCAGTCTACCCATGGGATTGGCTGCAGGCCAATGCATATGATCGACCTCTTCACACTACCCCCAACCGGTGTGTTCACCTTCTGTAACCTGTACCTTGTATTTATATTACGACTAGGAAAGTTATTTGGGGGTCAAAGATTGAGAAGTCCCCGCCCTCCGTAACTTATACAGAGGTTATGGATGATGGCGACAAAGGATTGTATAAGTGGCTGGTGAACGTCGTGCGCATGCAAATCGAGAGCTTTATGCTTTGTCTTATCATCGTACAGGACAAATTTGGATTTTGCTTCGTCTCCGGGGTTCCTGCAACACCTGAAGCCACAGAGGAACTCTGCCACCGTATTGGCTTCATCAGAGAAACCCAGTGTACGTCCTCCGTACTACCATCCTATATTCTCGCTCTGAATGCATGCAGATGGGAAATTTTGGGAATTCACCGCTGACCTTTCAAAGGGAGATACCGCGTACACAACAATGGCATTGGGAGCACATACGGATAATACCTATTTTGTAGGGAGTTCATTCATACTACTCGTCACGACACTGATAGATTGGGAGCACAGACCGACCCTTCCGGCATTCAACTTTTTCATCTTCTATCACATACCGAAGGCTCTGGAGGAGCAACACTTCTCGTAGATGGTTTCTATGTCGCTGACCTCATGAGAGAGCTGTATCCTAAGTTCCATGAACTTCTTTCGCGCGTTCCCATCCCAGCGCATGCAGCAGGAGAACCATACGCACTGTACACTCCAAGTCCCCCTGCAATGTACCCGCCGTTGAGATATCACCCAAGCACCGGAGAACTCATACAGGTGCGGTGGAATAACGATGATCGAAGCGTTATGAACCACTTGGCACCGGACGAGGTGGAAGAGTGGTAAGCTGCTTGTGCCGTAAATTTTACTTTATTTAATCTGGATACCAGGTATGAAGCAATCAGGATTTGGAACACACTCTTGACGAAACCTGATTCAGAGTACTGGGTCCAGCTTAGTCCGGGCACTGTACTAAGTAAGTGTTGTTTATTTGCGCCTGCGTATTTATGACTTAACCACATCCCCAAGCGGTCGATAACCATCGTGTGCTTCATGGCCGTTCTGCTTTTGACGGGAAGCGCCGTGTGTGCGGTGCCTACATCGGCATGGATGAATACCGTTCTAAGTTCGCTGTCCTTAAGGAGAAATTCGAAGACACTGTTGGTTGTGGATGGAACAAGAGATCCGGGGGCAGTACTAGGAGCGTTTGGAGTCGCGATCTATGATCCGGGGGCAGATGATTGATTGATCCTCGAGTTCTTCGTGAATGATTAGTAATGACATCGATGAGTTTACCATGCGTCCACCGTGACCACACCACTCAAAGAACATGAACACACGTCTCCCAGCTCCGACACGTCATCCACTGTCCCGACAGCAGAAGAGCATGCGGAGTTAGAAAATCAGCGTGTAGGTGTGTAGTGATGACGCTGTGTTTTTGTATGATATCCTTTTTCGATTGATTTTTGGGCTCGGGGTAGTGGCGAAGGTAATGCAAGCATGAATCAACACAACTTCTGTCAATGGTCTGGAATATTCCGTGAATTGGTTCTGTCTCTGAATTGCAGACCAGCCTTCAAAAGCACCGCTGCACGACTTGAAAAGTTTTTTCGAAGTTCAGGCTACCTGCTAGAGCCTGAAAGTACCCACTGGCAGTTTGCCATCACGACTCGCGCTCATGATGAACCTTCAAACAGCAGATTTCTATTGCAGTAGTCAATCTCAGTTTCCGATGTACGTCAAGTGGACCACCGGAGAGCTATCCACCTCAGGTTTCACCACTGCTGACACCCAATGGCTCTTTCGAAACTCTTCTTAACTTCTCGCCACCTCTGCATGCACCAAGTCCAACATTCAATGCACCTACTAGCAATCCATATGCTACTGGTGCATCGGCCCTTCATCAGGTGGTGCTAACACAACATGTCGAGCTGCTGCGTCAGATGTGGGCTTCCGCTAACATGCACCTGAGGTTGCACAACAGAATGGCAGTCTTTGATGGCAGGGTTTGAACTTTGGACACATGACCCGAATTAACACCTAGTAGTGTCCGGCGCTCCTCATTTACAAGCCGTCCGCAAATGCATCTCCAAAGGCCTTCACCAGCACCTGTCGAGGTTGAGCCAATCCTAGCCTTACCGCCAGAAGAGCGCGCATAGCGAGATTAAGAGCAAGACCCAAAGATGCCGAGCGAGAACTTCAGCGCTGCGAAGACGCAGGGAGTTTTGATGTCACGGCAGAACGTACAGCGGATATTGTTCGCTTTTGAGAGGTACGGGCGCTGCTGTCAATAATATTTTTTTAATTCACTGACAACTCGTGTAGCCAGCAAAAAGAACAGGTGTTCCCTCTTCTCTTCCATGTTGCTACGGATGTCCTTCCTGCACAAGCCTCATCTGCGCCTTCCGAGCGTGTCTTGCCATCTAGCAAAGAGACTTGTACAGTTTTTTTTTGGTGGAATGGTGTTGCGAGAGGGCAATTGACAAAGTCATCCCCTTCAAGCACGTTAATTTACGGAAGTTTCACCCGTATATGTAGAAAAAGTCACCCAGTGGGCCAGAGGAAATACCTCACGTACGCAGTGTGCGATTCAACCTCTCCAGATGACACGTCATCTGTTTCGCCCCGGAGGGCAATGAGACGCTATACCCACTAAAACCCCTGATGGTCTAATTCAATTGTCCGGTAAGTCGTCTTCGTTTCCTAGGACTCCACTGACTTGTACAGTCCGACGCGCCAATCTTTCGCCGCCGGTCCTTGAAGTCCTACAAACGCTCAAGTTTTCTTACAAACAAGACCGACTAAACTTTACGAGGACTTGGTTGTTTCCGCGTATCCTGATTGGTTGCCCCACTTTTTGCGTCTAGCGATCTAACATCCCGAAGTTCAGCGGACTGTGCATAGTAGTTTCCACTTCGCTTCGCTTTAGTTCACCTCAAGGCAACACTACTTCGCTTCGCTTCAGTTCACCTCGCGGCAACACTAGCTAGCGCTTCCCAGAACTGGAAGGACCCACAGGTGGTCCCGAAACCTCTGGTTCGAGACTACTCGGGTCTACATCATATAATAAGGCTTGGAATTAATGCTTCTACTCACCGGTACCACCTTTCGTACCACCTTTCAGCTAAGCTGCCTTTGCTTTGTCTTAGCTTTAGCCCCTGTATCCATCGTTGTCAGTCAATACACATGATCAGGGGAGGCTTCGCAAGGTTGCACACCGCGCTTCGACGCAGTTGGCCTCACCATGGTGGCATGAGATACTTAGTACCTCAGTCCGCGAGGCAGTCGAAAGTATGTGGTATTATCTCTAGGACCGCGGTTCATTCAAGGGCTATGATCATTAGGCCTGCAGTACACTTGAATCACGTTGGTTTTCGCTTACTGGCAGTCGCTCCATCTCCTCAACGGCGCTTGGGGAAGTTGTTTCTTCGGAGCAGCTGGGAGTCACACAACCAAAGGTTCACAGTGGTATTCCAATCGCTAATGCTGACGAGCGCAAAGTATCCATTCTCTGGAGCCCACAGAGCTGGTCTCGATTGTATGGACATTCTACCTCACAATAATTGTCATACTGATGGTGCGAGCTGTCAGTCACAATATATGGCTACGCGACCACTGCAGATGTCCAGACTGTTTCCACCCAATAACAATGCAGCGACTGGTCAACACATTCGAGGTAGCTCTGCAGCATGCTAATGATCTCTTTATATTGAGATGTTTTGCAGATTCCACCTGATATCAAACCTATACATGTGCAAGGGACCACGGAAGGCCTCGAGGTTGTCTGTATGTTGGTTCATCCACTTTCTCAATCCATCTTAATTGTTTGCTCAGGGCCTGGATTGAACACCGAAACCCATTCTTCAGTTTACCCATGGGATTGGCTGCAGGCCAATGCATACGACCAACCTCTTCACACTACCCCCGACCGGTGTGTCCATTTTTTGTAACCTACCTGTCCCTTATATTTATATTACGACTAGGAAAGTTATTTGGGGGTCGAAGATTGAGAAGTCCCCGCCCTCCGTAACTTATACAGAGGTTATGGATGATGGCGGCAAAGGATTGTATGAGTGGCTGGTGAACATCGTGCGCATGCGAATAGAAAGCTTTAGGCATTTGTCTTATGACTCTTATCCACATACAGGACAAATTTGGCTTTTGCTTCGTCTCCGGAGTTCCTGCAACACCTGAAGCCACAGAGGAACTCTGCCAACGTATCGGCTTCATCAGAGAATCCCAGTGTACGTCCCCTATACTACCACCCTATCTTCTCGCTCTGAATGCATGCAGATGGGAAAATTTGGGAAATCACTGCCGACCTTTCAATGGGAGATACCGCGTACACCACAATGGCATTGGGAGCACATACGGACAACACCTATTTTGTAGGGAGTTCATTCATACTAGTCACGACACTGATGGATTGGGAGCACAGACCGACCCCACCGGCATTCAGGTTTTTCATATCCTATCACATACTGAAGGCTCTGGAGGTGCCTCACTGATCGTAGATGGTTTCTATGTCGCTGGCCTCATGAAAGAGCTGTATCCGAAGTTCCACGAACTTCTTTCGCGCGTGCCCATCCCAGCGCATGCAGCAGGAGAGCCATACGCACTGTACACTCCAAGCCCCCCTGCAATGTACCCGCCGTTGAGATATCACCCAAACACCGGAGAACTCATACAGGTGCGGTGGAATAACGATGATCGAAGCGTTATGAACCACTTGGCACCGGACGAGGTGGAAGAATGGTGAGCTGCTTGTGCCGTGAATTTTACTTTATTTAATCTGGATACCAGGTATGAAGCAATCAGGATTTGGAACACACTCTTGAAGAAACCTGAGTCAGAGTACTGGGTCCAGCTTAGTCCGGGCACTGTACTAGGTGAGTGCTGTTTTTTGCGCCTGCATATTTATGACTTGACCACGTCCCCAAGCGACCAACAACCATCGTGTGCTTCATGGCCGTTCTGCTTTTGACGGGAAGCGCCGCTTGTGCGGTGCTTACATCGGCATAGATGAATACCGTTCTAAGCTCGCTGTCCTTAAAGAGAAATTTGAAGACACTGTTGGTTATGGATGGAGCAAGAGATCCGGGGGCGGTACTAGGAGCGTTTGGAGTCGTGATCTATGATCCGGGGGCGGTACTAGGAGCGTTTGGAGTCGCGATCTATGATCCGGGGGAAGATGGTTGGTCCTCGAGTACTTCGTGAATGATTGGTTCCAATGAGTAACGACACCGATGAGTTAACCATCTAGGGTATCAAACTTATGAAGTCCAGTCGGGTTCCAGAATGCTGCATCGAATTGGATATTGCATTCTAATGCGTTCTAATACTCACGGCATCAGTTCTCGCGCCAGCCTCCTGAGCCTGGCTCTCGTGACGTTTGGTACATTTTGGTCGTGTCTGCTTCCATTCGTCGAGTCAGAATCCTTCTACTTTTCGAACCGTCTTCTGTAAGACAAGGTTCAGGTCATCACCGCTACAATGGAGGATGCAGATGCTGTGCATTGATGTGCACCCTTTAAGGACTAGTAATGGGCTTGCTAGTCACCGTATCACTTTGGATAAGATACAACATTTAAATACTTAGATGACAACCTTGAGGTAAGAATACAAAGTATATTAGTATAGGTGCCATTTAGATATCCGGGTCTTTGTCCTTGAAATGTCCAAATTCCCATTTGAAACAGTCCTATGAACAAGGTGTGTGAGAGGGATGAAAATTTCATGAAAAGAATCGCCAGAAACACGAACCACACAGTCCTCTTCTTCACGAGCCACGGGCACAGCCCGGTCAATACCGTCGTCGTCCGGCCAATGTTCCTCAAAATCCAACACTCCCAGGATAACTTCTTTGATGACATGCTTCCGCACATCCACATGCCACCCGAGTTTCTGAACAGCGTCGTAGACGATGCTCTTGCCCAGATGGCATCGCGTTTCAAGCGCATACCCAGCCTGAGCGCAGGCCGACGCGACGCCGGTGCACGTCCCCTGGGGTATCGGATCTGCATTATGGTATACATGCGTGATGGGCACTGGAGGGAGGGATGTGTTCCCGATGGGCGGTGGAAGGGGGAGATGGAGGCGATTCGCTGCCATCCTTTCGCCTGGAGCCTCGAATGCGACTGCTGGCAGTCCAAAAGTGGACCCAAGGAGAGAGGCGAGACTTCCTCCGAGACTATGGCCGACAAGCCATATGTTAGAAAAAGGATATAAGAATCTCAGATCGTTCACGAGTTTCTAGGCAATGGTCAAGAGGTTAGTTTTATTTTTCTATTTTGTGGATGCGGACAGTCGACTTACGACGCCAGTTGAGTAGAACAAGCTGTCTTGAATCAGAGCTGCGGACAAGCATGTGTCGTCGCATTTCCGGTGTAACGCTGACCAGGAATAGCAGTCGCAGACCGTCGAGAACACCCATGAAAAATCAACGCGGGCGCAACAGCACGAGAAGAGTAAATTATCATTTAGTTTATCCTTCTTTGAAGTAGGTCCCTGAAGTGTAGTGCCTTTGATTGAAAGCACGATCGTAGAATTGTCTCTAGAGCGAAAGACATGGCCCCGGAATCCATCCTCGTCGTTATCCCAGCCAAATGGAAAGCTCTAGAAAACGAAAGTCAGAACAGTGCGATGAGAAGGGGTTGGGGAGATGTAGTCACAGCATTGACGTTCCAGGATGCATCGAGTTCGTACCAGTTCTTGTGGCCTGGTAATTGGTATGCGTTGGCAGTCATGCGTGCTAATTGTGAGAGGGTGTGCCTGTCTTCGACGTCTGGTCCTGAGACTGTCATTTCCTCCCACTCGATGGGCTCAGTCTCCCCATGATGAAGTGACCGTAAACGAGCGCGCTCATGAGCATCAAGAGATTTCGGGCGGTAGACTGTCGTCGGTCGAGTCTTCAAAGATATTGCGGGGGTTCCGGATGGTGATGCATAGTTAACGAGGAGAGGGAGTTGATCGTGTGCGTCTGCGGGTGGAGGAAGATGGAATGGGTAGTAGAGATCGACGTTCACCGAGTTTGGCACGGCCGTGGGTTCTACCGTGATTGCGGAAGTGATGACGAGGATATGAAAGGCAGAAAGGATATGATACAGATAGTGCATGCTACCATCTAATAGAAGGAATTTGAGAAATCATGAGCCGTCTTGACTGTGAAACCAAGTAGACGGCGCAGTAAGCCGACTATAATTATAAGTAATGCTCAGGTCGTTCTGCCGGGCGGTGGCAAGCGGGGGAAAAGTTGGGGCGCCAAGCCAACCAATCATGGATCGTCATACTGTCCTACAATTTAATTACGTATCCTCTTACTCTGTTGCTACAACAATTGAGACGAGCTATACAGTGTTCGTCTGGTTCTTCACAATCCACTCCCTAATGAATGTACTGCTCAATTTGGTCTGCTTCAGCATCTCCATGTCTTCGTGGTCCAGCTTTTCGCTTTCTGAGGAGATAACGTCGATGACAAATGTACGGAGGGGAGGTAATGACTCGGCGGCACGTTTCTTGTCGACTGTGAGAAGGTCAGTGTATGATTCCAGAAAACATTCGTCAATGCTCACTTGCTGCTGCTCCAGGCAGAGTCTCCATACTGACCACCAGCGCCTGGATATTCGGATCCCAGCCAGTAGGACCACACACGTCCCGTAGCGGCACAATTTCATACTCGAGATCAGGGCGGAAGAGTTGGAGGAAAGATCGCGTTCTTTCCATGCGCACGGTCATCGACTCCAAGACGTGTTTGTTCGATTTATTCTTCAGCAGGTCGTCGTCTTATGGATAAGTTTAGTCGCGCGAGCGACAGGTTGCAAGGTACGCTCATACCTGTAACGCCAACGATGACTTTGCTACTAGCTATCCATGCAGCCATGCAGAGGAGGATTTTGTGTCCTGCATGTAAGTGATCGAAAGTGCCCCCGAGGGCAACGACAGGGTATGATGATGGGGAAGCGTCACAACTAGCAGTGACGGGTACAGAACGTTGTTGGCGCGCTTCAGTGATTCTGTCAGGAATGATGAAGACGGTGGGAAGGGCCTCGATGGACTCAGGAAGATGGAGAATAGGGGGGTCTTGCGGATTCTGCCGTGAGGGTTACGGAAGGATTGATTGTAGAAGAAGAACGCACCACCGTGGATTCGGAAGCACATATCCATACCGTTCCCGAAATCGGTAGAGAAATCCTCTGATACGTCTTTTAGCACGATGCTAATGTCCAGTAAGACCTTTCCCAAGTCTTGGGCGGCCTTGGTTGCTTTGACATAGACGTACGTCAAAAGCCTTTGTACATCATCCCACTGGTGAACGCGATTAAGAGAGAGTTGCTGTTGTTGTCCCTGTGAGGTATCCGAACATGAGTCTGCTGTCTGGGGAAGACGGAATAGGTGCGAAAGGAAGACGATGACCAATGACTCTCTTGTGAGCGCAACCACAGAGGAAATTGGTGATCCTAGATGATGTGGTGGCTCGAGGTCCGGCAAATGCGCAAACAAGACTGCACGCTTGATACCGCCCATGCTAGACGATGCGAACAGCCCAAGCAATACAAAAAATTCCCAAAGGTTAACACTGCATTCATTGATGGCGAACGGATGATTCGTTTGGTCTGTACTTACATGGAACCGTGAGAATATTATTCCTTTTTTGAATGGTCATTGTACCACGCGTTCGCTGGTCTTTCTCGAGTGATCTATATTACCCTTCCTTCTACTCCGTTTCCTGTGGTCGCAAGTGCTGTCAAGAGCTACCAACCAGCTTCCTGTCACCTGTTAATAACTCCCTCCTCCCCTCCTTCACCATGTCTTCTCCCTCAAACAAGCACCGTCCTGCTCGATTACCACTACCATCCTCAAACTTCAGCGCCGCACCTCTCCAGCGCTTTCAAGACGCCACACAGACCCTACAGAGGTCCGCAAGTTTGGATGCAAAACCTGGACAACCATCCAGCCCACACAGTCGTTCTATTTCTAATGCCGCCAGTTTCAAGCCAGGTAGTTTACCTCCTAGCAACCGAACCCATCCTTTGTCCTCTCCTCCGACTGTCACCACTTTCCAAATACCCCCAATCCCAATCCCAAGTACCACACATGCAGGCGGCATTCTTCCCTCTTCATCATTTTTTAGACCTTCCAGGCCTGTCCATTCTCGTCCCTCCTCATCCATATCTGTCACCTCCAATGACAATTCAAATCCTCCAAATCAGCACCCTCTTTCTATCTTGAGTAGTAGTCGTATCTCTCATGATTCTGACTTGCGGAGCTATGGCGATCCTGCTTCCTTGAGGGACACAACTCGTCAACTATCTATGCGACTCAAGCAAAGTCGTGAACCTCTACTCCCTCTCAACAGCAAGCACCTCGTTGCAAGTCCTAGCGCTCCCGCCCACATACCCATGCATTTAGATCCTTCTCACAAGTCTACTAGTGCGAACAGAATGCGAAACAGCTTCGAACGCGTCTTCCGCGGTCTCAGCCTTGATAGCATACGCAAATCTGCCAGCAGCCCCGGACACACCTTGCCACGCTTATCTTCTACAGAAGAGCATCCTCTATCTTATCCCCATAATAGCGCAGTGGACGATTTATCACCCCAATTATACTCTCGAAGAAAATTATCTCATTCTCCACCCCTTATTCAGATTGCTTCTAGTGGCTCCCGATCGTTTTCCCCAACACCAAACCATGTTTTTTTACCAGTCCCCCCTGATACTATTACGCCTCTATCGGCGATGCCTGTTGTGCCTTCCAAACAGAACTACCAGCGACATCCATCGCATAACCGATTCTTCTGCGGTGGCCGGATGCTTACAGGTGGTGATTCTCCTTGGGCTTTCATTGCATCCCTTACACTGGTATGTGGTCTGTCCGGTGTATGGTTCGGCACAACATGTGTATGGTATTGGCATAATGAAAGTCCCGCTATTGCGGCAGTGGGAGCGTATATGTGCTTGTTGACTGTTTCCTGTATGCTGACCACGGTTCGTAATCAAAATCCTCTGCAACTCCACCACACACTGAACGAATATGAAGGCCTGTCGGGATCCTGGTATCTTGCCCCGTAATCTGGACCCAGATCCCCCTTTCCCTGTAACTTCGCCTTTAGATGGTGCTGAGAAGCAACCTTTACCTCGGGATCTCAGGGTGCGTAATGACACGTGAGTATTTGCCCTTTCGTGGTAAACATGGATCACGAACTTACGCGCTACAGCGTACGCGTCAAATACTGCTCGACATGCAAAACATATCGCCCACCTCGGTCTAGTCATTGCAAAATGGTACGTGGTTTCGTGGTCTTCATAGTTGAGCTACTACACATCTTGCAGTGCGACAACTGTGTCGACGGGTGTGATCACCATTGTCAGTGGGTGAATAACTGCGTTGGACGGCGCAATTATACCTTTTTCTTCGCATTTATAGTGTCTGCGGTAAGTACTGTTAATTTCGCCCGACTATTATGAGAGTAATATTTTTAAAGGTGTTGACGCTGTGTCTCGTAATTTGTACCTCTGCCTTACACCTATATCTTCTCGCTCGCCGAGACGGTTTCAACTTTAGGGGTGCATTGACGCATGGCGTAGGTAGCGCCGTGGCATTCTCTTTGGCCATCATTGTTATTTGGCCAGTTACTGCCCTCCTGGCTTATCACATGAGGGTGAGCAGATCCCTTTCCCCCCATGTGGTGGTTCGCTCACTAAAACCTTTGTCGCAGCTGCTATTACTGAACATTACCACCATCGAGCAAGTGAGTCACAAAAATAAATACCATATCTCTGTTTTTATTGATTAATGGTATCGCGAACTACAGATCAGGAACCAAGCGCACAAAGATATCCAGCCACACGTTGCTCCCCCCAACCCCTTTTCATATGGGTCCTGGCGGCACAACTTCTTGGAAGTGTTATGCCGGCCAGCTGGGTTTTCATGGCTTGATGCCCGTGCTCCTATTACTGAAGACAAGCGACGGGTAAATCCTGGTCTTGACGATACTGGTCCAGTTTGGGAGGAGAGACATAATATTATTGGAGTCGCGGAATGAATAACGCGATTTCGAAATTCGAAGCACCATTTAAATCCAAATTTGCCCTGGCAATTCAATTGCATTGTTCTGTTCCAAGTCGTTCTGCTCCACTGCGACGTGGAATTTATGGAAGCCCCATGCAATGGTGACATCATATCCCAACGCCTCGAGGGTTCGAGTCTCGCACATACGTCAGCGAACAATCCCTCGATAACGATGCGAAACCACGACTTGGCCGCGGATGACCGAAGCTGCATGCGTGCGAGGGTTCCGTTGTGAAATGATCTTAGCGGCAGGTGCCACGCCGATGTAGCAATGAATGTGAATTAGCGCGTTTACCCATGTGACTTTCTGGCGTTCGAGAACGTGCTCATTGAGAAATGTACGTACAGCTGTCTAACTTTGGCAAGGTTAAGCAGCGTCTTTGGTTAACAGAAGTCAGTGGAGGCGCAATTAGAAGAACTTCGTGAGGACAGAGCGTGTGTAGCTGTACGGTATCTTTAGTAACGTCGTAAGGGGCAAGGTTCTAATAACTAAACGGGCAGAAAGTCAGTTTAACGATTTTATGATGAGTAGCTAGTCGTTGTGTGCGGTCTAAGGTGCCCGCATGCGCATCAAACACAACAGAAAGCGTTAATAAATATAAAGAGTTACGAGATGGCAAAATGAAGGCACAGGGACACTTCGATCGACAGTGATGCATAAGGATGCATACTAGCCGGAGACTGAATTTGTGGGGCGGAGAATGAATATGAGGACACGGCACTCCCTTGCCATCTCCATCTCCTCCATCTCAAGTTGTCAAACCCCTGCGTGTGCTTGAAAATACAGCCAAGGTGCGGAGAAAACAAATCGTGATACACCCCTGCTGATGGAGTTTTCCGATTTTCTTAGATATTTGGTCCCCAGTTTTTGTGGTCATTGTGAGTATTACAGGCGGTTTTATACCATTTCGGAGTTATTCATGCTGCTAACAGCTGCTATAACCGATTGAACTATGGAGCCTGCTGTCCGGGACACAGCTAGCGACTCACCGACATTGCCGCAGCAGCCGAACCCGCAATCTACAAAGCCGTCGACAAGAAAGACGCGGCAGAAGAAACAGGCAACCTCATCCGAATCTTCTCGCCCCGCGCCGAACTCATCTAACTCCCGCCGTCCATCAGGCCGCCGGAGTAGCACTACAACTGCCAATCCACAAACCGCGAGCGCTGGTACGCACTTGTTCCTTAAACTTATTGGATCGTGCTTTTGACGTCGTTTTCATGTATTCTTCGTCCCTTAAGCCGCTCGGCCTTCCACTGATCAGCCTCAACAAGACGCTGCACGTTTTCGAGGCGTGCAGGTCCCTGCGTACCCACCCCCCCTCCATTACATGATGAATCACAACTATCATCCTATGAACCCATCCCCCTTTACGCAGCATCAACACCCCCCTGGGGGTTATGCACCGACGGGCCCTGTCAGTAGCCCTGGTATGCCTAACCACGCCTCGCAATATTATTCGATGCCGACATATCCTCCCGCGCCGCACGGGTACCCTGCATATTATCCGCAGCAAATGATGATGTACGGCGCCCCGCGCCCCAGCACATCGGTGCCAGAACAGCCGCAGCCATCCAGCGCACCATCCCCCGTACAGGCCTCCACCTCTACGGCGATCGGTAAGCGGAAAAGAAAATCAGACTCTTTGCGTGGCAAGACAGCCGGAGACAAAGATTCGGACCAAGAAGGCCCATCAGGGAGCGACGTTCCTGCTGCAAAATCCAGCACGCCCGCTACAGCCGCAGCGGCGGCATCTGACTCGAAGAAGCGCACAAAAACGCAGCGGGCTTGTGATAGCTGCCGGAGTCGCAAAATAAGGTGCGGTTTTTTTCTCGATGTTTTGTTCTTTTTGCCTGACTTGTTTCCTTTTCTTACTAGATGCGACGTTCTTCCCGAGTCCGATCCTGCACTGTGTCAGCACTGCAAGCAATACGGGTTTGAGTGCACATTCTTCCTGCCCATAACAGAAACGCGCTTCAAGAAGAAGAAGCTTGAAGAAGAGGCTGCAGAGAAAGAAAAGGAAAAGTCCACGGACCTTCGGCGGAATACCTCGTCTCCGCAAAACGATCCCGGGGATCTAAGAGTTTTTGGTTCGTCTTTTTGAATCTTGTCGTTGTTTTTTTCTCCACTTGCTGAATTCGGTGCAGGACCGACGGCTGCCGTACATCTTCTGCACTCGCAACCCAATATTTCATCTCGGATATACGAGTCTTATGATCAGCGTTACCATCACACCTGGGAAGTATCGAAAAGCGGCGACGGCGTCATTAGTGTTCAAAATCACCCCGAGGACGAGAAACAAGTCGCTCATCCAAAGCCTATTAGTTTGCGGCTCGAACCTGAGATTATCCAAAACCTCCTCAACGCTTATTTCAAGGAGATCGCTCCCCTCTTGCCTGTCGTGACGCAGGCAGAATTTCTGGCGAATCCTTCCCCTTCTCCGATTCTCTTATATTCCATGTGCCTGGTTGCTGCTGCACGGAGGGAGGTGCCGCAGAGTGTCTTTGACTCAATTCGATATGCAGTTAATAGCGTGATCAAAGCGGAAGACGTTTTGTCTACGGCCTCCATCGCCAACGTGCAAGCCTTGCTCATTCTTAGTATGGTGGGTGATAGCCATTCCCAGTTCGTCCCAAATGCTCTTTCGGCACTCTGGATTCGGCTGGGTACAGCCATACGGATGGTGAGATCTTGTGTTGTCGGAAATTTGCTTTGGTTTTGATTCATTGTGTTTCAGGCTCAAGATCTGGGTCTCCACCGGGCAGAGTCGGTGAAACAGACGATCGAACTGCGAAGGCGTTTGTGGGGCGCATGTGTCATTTGTGATCGATGGTATGCATATACCGTGACAAGGCTGTATCGCACGCTGACCGTCTTTCAAGGACAAGTTTGACGTATGGCCACCCGTACATGATTGATGTGCAAGACTGCGACGCTAGGCTCCCCTCATCTGGCGATCCCAATGATTTATACATGGATGAGCTCGTCAGGCTGAGCGTGATTTTGGGACGAGTGCTCAAGACTATCTACAGGTCCCTTTTAAACCTATTTTTATTATTTCTGCGGTGCTCATTTGCACTATTGCGTATAGCCCTTCCGGTCTGACGTTTACCACAGATGATATGCTGTACAGCCTACTTTCAGACCTCGAGTTATGGAAGAAGAATCTCCCTGAGAACCTGCAGTATCGTGGTGCTGACACGCCTCGAGATGCTGGTACGTAGCCCCTTATTCCCGGTGTTCCACGATCAAATTCATGTTCAATTATAATTCCCCAGGTCTTTTACATCTTCTGTACTGCTCGGTGTGCATGATTTTCTGGCGGGTCTTCATGCGCATATCCTATGCTTGCCCTGCGCATCTGAAATTCGGGTTGACGGTCGAGACGTGGAGCTCTTTAGTTCAACTAACGAGCGAGTCGATTGACTGGCTCGACACTCATGAGCGGATGTATGACGTTTGGCTATTGGTCCCTTACGCAGCGACATCTTGCGCACTTGTTCAGGTATGTGTTCATTGCGATTCGCTTGATCTCGTGTTGATTTTGTTGATGTTTGCAGTACCACACGTGGGCAAGGCGGAAAGATGGTGAGGCAGCTGCTAAGCTCCGAAAGCTTCGGGATTGTGTTCGGAGATGGGAAGGTTCGATTTCTCCTGACCATATGTCCGCGCGACGAAAGGTAAGCATCCGCATGGTCTTGTGGCGTCGATATTAATGATTTCGTTATTTTTTCAGACAGCCGAGATTATTGCTCTTCTGTACGAGGCCACGCAAGGCCCGCCTCCCCCCCTTGATCAGCCTCCTCTGCTCAATCCAACAGGGGGTGTGAAGGGTAAGGGTGTTGTGAGTGGTGTGGAGTATAAGAAGGATCCGTCTCGCCCTGGTGGGGGGTTTTTCGTTGCGCATGGGGAAGCTCGCACGGGTGATTACGAGTATATGCCTCAGGGTATGATCGTAACGTCGTCTGATGAGGAAGAGGAAGGTTTGTGAACGCAGCGATTAGAATCCATGTCGACGACGTGGCTAAGGGTTTTTTATTAACAGAAGCAAGCGAAAAGCCAGAACGACAGGAGTCATCGATGGTCACGATCACACCACTTTCATCTGCACGTGGTGATGGGGCGAGCTTCCCTAATATGAACCCTGCGTTGAACGGCATGACAAGCGAGACGAGTAGTGTGCAGGTTCTTAATGTGCTCGATGTTCCGCAGGCATCGAATACGCTGGAGCAGTTTGCGATGGCGGATGTTGGCCTCTTGGAGGGAATACCTGGAGGTATGTTTGACTGGGGTATGTCATCGGTTTGGCTCTGAAAATACGTCATGACGTTTACGTATTTTTTATATGTTATGTTAGGTCAGTGGGACTCGTTCTTCGCGCGGTTCAACGCGTCTGTTGGCGCTAGTTCACAGCGACAAAGCGCCGTCCAAGCAGGAAATGGTACGGGATCACGTTCGATGGTCCAGTCTACGAGTCAGCTGCAAGTACAGAAATCAACATAGTTATAGGATGATCACAGCATGATTGGGATTGGGGTTCCGAGATATGTTCCATGTTTTTAACAGACGCTTGTCCTCTTTAGCTTTGTTTTCATTAGTTGTTTAAAACTAGGGCGTTTATTGTAACCTAGCTATGTATCATGATCCCCCCAATACTTGTTACGTTGCGATATCAATAACGTTATGTTGTTACGTTCACGTTTATTAGCTGGAAAGTTGAAATGACGTTTGCGGAGTTGACTTTTGCAGTGAGCCAACCATGGCAGGCGCACGCGTGATAGATGATGCGCTGATCGTGACGCACTGGCAGAGCAACGTGTCTAGATCCGACACGATAGGTGGGTGAGTCACATGGAAAATCTGCAAGGTTCTGTCCATGCAGAGAAATAAAGTATGGGGATGGTAGGCCGTAGCGTAGTGTCACGGTGTTTTTCTGGTGTTATTCGCGTGTCTATTAGACTCTATTTTCAACTCCGAGCGAACGTTAACAGGCAGCGTGAGGAGAATGAAGCTCATTGGACACACTAGAAGCGTTTTGGTGTAACCATTTTTGTTCGTAGATCATTTGATATGCCAATCCGCGAGTGAGAAGGGATAAGCGCATATGCTGTTGCGCGTCGGAGCGTCAATATTATTAGCGACATGATGAGCTAGTCCTTTTCTCCCAAAACTTCCATGTTGCTCGCTGTGCATCCCATTAGTTTCATACCCTAATATCCATAACTACACTACTACCTGCTACCCCCCAATCGCATGGCACAGATCGCCAGTCTCCCTCCTCAAGCACATCCACCAAGAATATCACAACTACTTCCTACAGTAAAATGCACCAGCTGCTTACAACCAGTCCCCCTCGCCGAGCTCGGTGACCACTTATGTCCTCCTACACCACTTTCCCTTCAAAAACAACCCATGCCTCCAAAGTCATCATCATCTTTCCTCCCCCGAGGCTTACAGAATCTTGTCTCTAATAGGGCTGGAACACCCGTGTCCTCCCGCACCCCGCCCCCGCCCCAACATGCCCCTACACGTAGGCCTTCTCAACTTGAAGCTGATCCCTTTCAGCGTATACCACCAACTGTAAATTATAATACTTCTCCTACCCCCACCGTTAACAACCCAACTATTTCGAGAACTCCACCTCCACTATCCATTCTACGCAATGCAGGCACTTCCCATGTTCGATTTACACCCCAATCCACTTCTCCCGTCCAAACTGTTCCTCTTATATCTAGCAGGACTCCCACTCCTTCAAATGCAGCAAACAGTCCCAAATCACCCACTGGCGGAACCTCTTTCCCTAATCCTTTCGAGCATGACCCACCTCAATCGAGTGTAACGGCTCGCTCTAGAACACCATCAGGTCGAAGGGAAAATGTATCTGTCGGACCACAGGCGCCCCTCCCATCTTCCATGGTTCCTAGAACACGAACGCCCTCCAATGCACCCTCCCACAATTCTATCCATCCGCCGAGCATAGCTCCGCGTCCATCATTTGATCGCGCACGCACACCTTCTACGCTAGCACCTAGACCATCCCTCGATAAGCGGCGCCCCTCGTTTGACGCTCCCAGACCTTC
>KV448165.1:0-105811 GCA_001658105.1 Rhizopogon vinicolor AM-OR11-026 | reverse complement strand
TTGATACTCATGTCGCACCAGAAGGGCACAAGAAGCTCCATGCCTCCGCTGCGATGAAGAAATTCATGACAGATTTGGCACTGAAGCCAAAGTTCCTCGAGGAGTACAAGCTCAATCCTACAGCAATTGTCGAATCTGCGGAAGGGCTCTCCAATCTGGAGAAGTTCGGGCTGAAGTTTGCGAGAGATATAGTTGTTTACACATTGATGAAGGCCACTGAATTTGACATTGCCAGCGGTCGACAGCTGACTGAAGAGGAGATCGCGAAAGGAAATGGGGGGTTGCAGGGTGCTCTTACCATAGTTATCGCGCTTTTTGTCATAGTAGTACGATCATCTTTAAGGAGCCCTGATCCTTAAATTTTGCCTGGCGATGATTTGTAGGATGTATTCCTTCCTATGGTGACTAGTTTTTCGTTCGTGCCTTCACATATAGTCAGACCATAACATATCCATCCCCGCTTCACCTTCCCATTCCATTCCTCAACCAACTTGCCTCTTCTTCACCTTCGGATCGCTTATTCTTTTCAATATCTCGCACTCATGCACTAGACTACCCTTTCATCCTTCTGTTTCACGAACATCCCTGTACCAAAAAACCTCGTCTCGCCACTCTGACCCCATTTCCAAGCCTCTATAAGCCGTTGTTCCGAAATCTGATCAATCGCAGCCAACTGTGGAAGGTGGAATGAAACCCCCTTGATAACATCGCCTGTATCAGTGCCATAGGTGTGTTCATCGTCATCATCATCGTCATCATCATCGGAGCCTTCTTCTACAGGGCCCGATTCGTCTTCAGACTCGTCCTCGCCTTTAGGGTCGAGCGTCTCTTCCTTCGGTTTGGGCGCCGCACTGTACCTATACGCAATACAACCCCGTGCCCTGTCCTCACCTTTATTAATGTAGTATAGAAGAACCGGACCGACAGAAATGTCAAAACGGTCCTTGAGAGCGTCGAAAAGAACAGAATCGTTCCCTTTGAGTGACTCCCTCTCGACGTTCTGATTGCGATAGAGATAGCAGAGCGGGAAACCGACCGTGTGCGTCCCTCTTTTATGCAATCTTTGGATTTCGTTGGCGATTTCTTGGATCGACGTATCGTCTGGCTTACTAGGGTACGTGGTAACAGATTCAAGGAATTGCCCGCGCTCGGAAAGAATCTCTAATGGTTCCCTGCAGTCGAGCGGTGAAAATCGAGGATATTCTTCGATGACTTCGATGTCGTACTGGAGTACGAGTTGCATACCCTTCGTCACGGGCATGAATTTATATTCCATGTCCTTGTAAAACGCGACGACGACAGGTCCGAGATTCTTCGAGAGGCGGGTAGTAGTCGGGTGCAAATCAACGCTCACTTCAATGCCTCGATGTTGTACTACAAGTTCTCCCCCCTCCCATTCTGTATTGAGCGCAAAAAGCATCGTTGCACGGTGCGCATCGCTATGCGAATCGCGGCGCCAAGCAAAGTGCGCCTCTTCTCCTTCTCCACATATAGCGAGTTTATACAACTTCGTATTGAGTCTCTTTCCTGCGAACATGACAGATTCGAGCTGGCATTCGATTTTGTCAATGACTTGTTCATACGGGTATTCGAATTTAAGATCATTAGCTTTGAGCTTCTTTCCGTTCCTATAGGAAGAAGGGGGGGATATATCATTCACTGTCTCTTTCACTCGGGAAGAAATTACGTGCTCTTGAAATACTGAAACGTCAGGCTTCATCCATCCACCTGCTTTCTCGCCTTTGACAGCTATTGCAAAGTTGCATCCATGCCATGTGTCAAGAACAAAAGACGCGAAGGGACTGTCGCCGAGCTTGTCGATCGCACGGGTAAGTTTGGTGTCGGTGCATACCCTGTACCCTTTTTCGTTTTCGGGTATGGATGTGAGACGCTCGTTGAAGCGTTTGTAGATGAAGGCATCATGCTCTAGAGTGGTTGATGACTGCGGGTTGTCTGCTTGCGACATGATGAAGACCCTTTGTTAAATTTTATACGAATTGAATGTTGAATGACAACCTTCCGGCAAAGAAAGGAAAAGGTCAGGAGGTCATGATGAGACAATTCATTACCCCTAAAGTTTCATGCCACGTACTCTCTATAGGGGTATGGAAACTTTCTCCGCCTTAAGGTATTCCCCAATTCCATTCATCTTATTCGCCCCCATCGCAGGACATCCTGCTAGCTACGTACTCAATCCAGGCCGCCAGTGATCCCTGGCGCCAAACACACCTGGAGCACTCGTCTTGTGATCCAATCGATTAAGATGCCAGCGCCAGTAGCAGTCTGCGTCGTTGCGGCTATCGCAGGTATAGCTGCCGTTGTTGCGTTTAAAGAGGTACATTTATCCTCTATGCTCATTTTCTATACAACGTACCCATATTCATCTGTTCTCCCCAAACGCTCACTGACAAACACTCCAGTTTGTCTTCGAACCTCACATCGTACCAGTCATCGAGCGTTGGGCAGAGGACTTCCTCGAAAACCGTCGTGCTCGACGCAGTGCCAGAGGCCTTGTCTCCATTCCCGCATCCTCCTCTAGAGGATCTGAGAATGGAGACTCGCACACCACCGGCGCTGATGCGAGGAAAAGGACTTCTACACCAGATGATTCCATCGAATTAAGTAGAAGGTCTCAACCTCGATGAATGAGGGAATGATGTCCATCGTAACATGACAGGAACAGGCGTGAGGCGGAGACCCGGGGTCGTTCCTGAAACTGTTGAGCGGCGCGGTTGAAACTATGATAAAGACACATCTCTCTCTGGTGATAATCAAACTCTGTGATGTTATTAAGTCAGCATAAATACAGGTTCCATAGTAGTTGGCAGTGGTACAAACTCGCTCAAGGTTATACTAACTGCCGAACAATCACATCGGAGTGAGAGGGATTACCATATCCATCCGCGACAATGCGTCTGACCGTCATATCGATATTCAGGATCGAGATCGCCCCTCAACCCACCCGCCTCTTCTTCACCTCCCTCCCCCTTCCTCTGCCCCTCTCATCTCCGTCCGATTCACTCACGCCCTTCTCTTTCTCCCTCGCGCTACGCTCACGCAGAACAACACGTACAGAGCTGCCTCTCGCGCTCGCCCGCGGGCGCGAAAGACTCCGTTCTTCCCTTGCCGCGCTCCTCGTGCGTGGTCTGCGCGGTTCGTCTGCAGTGGGGCGCATATTTGCCTTTATGCTCGTATTTGTGTTTGTGCGTTCTCGAGGTGGACGGACCGGAATATCTGGTTCGCGAGGGGGGTCTGAGTCGCGTGGGGTGGTGGATTTATGTCGTGCTAGCGCTGGTGCGTCAGACCCAGATATGGACTCGCCGTCTACTGTGGGAGAGGCGACGTGGGATTGGTGGAGGTGGGATTTGAGAAGAGGTCTGCTGCGTAGTTGGTTGGTGGAGGAGGTCTTGGAAAGGGGCTTAGGGGTGGACCTTGTTGATGCTTTGGAAGCGGGTTTGCGGGTAGTAGCTGATTTGGGCGATGATTCGTCGATAGATTTCGCTTTTGCCTTGCCTTTGTCTTTCTTCCTCATGCTAATACTCATGTCATCGCTAGAGACGGATGTACTCCGCTTGCGTTTCCGGCCATGGCATCCCATGGTATCGCATGATACCAGCTTATCGTCATGTATGGTCGAATCTGCGCGGAATCGTGCGCGTTTTATGTCGGTCTTTAGGTTGAATGAGCACTTTAACCCTAGTTCAAGGGGAAATGCTTACAGTGTGCCTCCCCTCGTAGCACCACCCATTAGGAGGACCCATATCACCAGTTCCTTCGACGCTCTGCCCGCAGCAGCCCCATAGGGTCTCATATGCAGAACGGTCGACGAGGGCGCTTTCGTCATCGTGTGGAACGCGGCAGGACGTATCTGTGTTGGAGAGCTCGAAGAAGGAGGAATGACAGCGGGCGCAGTGGAGCTGAGGGGGTGGGGAGAGGGAGCTAAAGAAGTTCGTGAGAGCGGTGAGGGTACGCGGGGAGGGGGGTGTCTCTTGTGAAGTTGTCAATGGGCGGAGGTGGGCGAGAGTGTACGTGTGTAGGGTCTGTGGTGGTACCGAGCGCACGAGGTCATAGAGGACGGTCGGGTCTGTGACTTCGGTCTCAGCGTCAAGATCCGTGGTAAGGGAATTGGGCGGCGGTGATGGTGAAATGGGAGGTGCTGCTGCTAGTGACTCGGAATTTGAGATGGAGGGGGTGGGTGTGTGTAGTTGGAAGGGCGATGTATCCGGCTTGCGGGTGAAGAGACCAAAGACCATGGTAGATCTGGTATGACCTCGTCGGGTAGGTTTGTAATCTGTTAAGCGTGGTGAACTGTTGGAGGGCACAGATAATGGAGATCAGGAAACAAAGGAGCGACTGTAGATGAGGAAATTATAATCAGCAGGCTGCTTGTCCTCGCGGACAATGCATGTTTGCAAGCAGTATCAGCGTGCCAAACAATGACAAACCAGATTCGTCCCTGAAGTGTTCTTTCTTCAAGTTACTGCCGCAACTAAGCTGATCATAAGCTCGAACGCATTGCGATCATTTTCCGAGCCTCGTCTCACAATCCTGTAGACACAGGCTTGCGTGGGGTATTCGCAGTTCAGCCGTAATGTTTGCATTACCGTCGGACTCCAAATACCCTCGATGCAAACTTCCTGCCTCATCTCCCCGCCATGCTGTTCCCAGGTGGACTACAGCCCGTTATAATGTCTAAGGTTAGACAAATAAATATGCGTGCTAACCATGAGTATTACCTCTTGGTTTCAGCTCGCGCACTCGGTGCGTTCTTATCCAGCGGTCTCCTCCCTTTACATGCTCAGGTATCTCACAGACTCGGTGCCGAATACCGTTCTGGAACTGCCAATACATTTTCCCTCGCGTTCTAAATTCTTCCTCAAGAACACTGACTGCAGAATCCCAGTCAGATGTATTCATGTGGTCGCGCGCATGTCGTTCTGACGCTGGCATCTCAAGACAATGTTTAATCGCAGATTCGTAGTCTGACTCGCCAGCGCCAGCGATGTACATATGCAAAGGGTGACCTTGTTGTACTGTTATATCGAATTACTTGCTGATCAATGGGCGTATGATATGCATTTGTAGTCGACACATGCGGCAAAATCTGAGATGACATGAAAGGGGTATATCACAACACACCGCAGTAAATCCAGGGTTTATTTCGTGGGAGTTCGGTGCAAGTTTCATGTATATATGGGCACTGGGCACTCGTGCATCGAGGCATTCCTCATGCCTCCAGTCAACCCCCAGCAGATTCCAGACCTTCCCGACATCGACTGGTCCAAATTGCGGGGAAAAATCAGTTCCTGGGCTTCTCATGTTCTGGATGCTCTGATAGTGGCCAACGCTTGGAGTACGTTATTCGCCACTCGGACGTGACGCTCATTGAATACACCCTTTCCAGCGATCAGCCACCCATATATCACAATTTCCATTCTGCTATGCATCTGCATAAAACCTGGGATTATTCTGAGACCATTGCAGTTCACGGGAAGAATTGCTCGTTACATATGTCTTTTTACATGGCGTTTGGTCACTTGGCCTTTCAAGGCTTTTGGGAGGTTCATCCTGTACATTATGGGCTTCATGAGACAGGGTGTTGAGAGAGGTACGTGTTTGGTTTAATTTACATTTCATTGCTAACCAATATGACAATGTCAGATTCATTCGCATCAAATTACCAGTCCCATCACTATGGTGGCCATGTACCACAGGACTCGGCGTTCGCGCACCTCCAGTCATATGGTGCCACTGGCTATGACTACGAGAGTGCAGACACGGTTGACTATGTGCCGCAGGAGCCTGCACTCGCGCAAGTCCCATCAAGTAATACCACCAACGACGATTACTTCAAACCCGGATCGAAGCCTGCAGCTGCCGTTTTCTGGACATCAACTATTGCAGCATTGTTTGTCTTGGGTAGGGCTTGGGGTCCGGAGAAATTTTTCTTGGCTTGCGCGATGGTGTTGTTGATCATGTTTGGAGCACTTATAATCAGTGAGTACTAGCCTCGGCATGAGATGTCTTGGTTTCAAGACGCGACTGAATGTCTGTTTAGTATCCCGGGTGGTAACGTTTGTTCCACCTCCTGAAGCCCAGGAAGCGTAGCGTCCGCCGCCAGCGTGAAAAGCCGATTATCGCAGAAAGGATCAGTTTCAGCTACGTCGGTATCCTTGATACTTTTCGTTCCGTTCCATGTACACAGTCAGAAGCCTTATCGTATTAAAAGTTTACCGTGTAAACCTGGTGTAGCGGGGCTCCGAATTCGAAATGTGCTTTCGAAACTCTTCAAGCGTCAATCGCTATCGATATCCTTGTACATTCACCTTGTGGCGGCTTTACCAGTCTACTTGGCAGATGTCTTCGCGCTCGACTCTGGCAACCTCGATAGACTACTAGCTCTTTCAACTCATGGGGTTGTTATCCTGTAATGGCAGCAGATGTACTGCCAACCGCGTACAGCTGACAATACTAGTGACTATATCAGCATGCCAAACAACACAAACCGTATCATCTGCGCCTCATTTCAGGTTTCTTTTTGCCACTCACTACTAGGCCGCTTCTCTGAAAACCTTATTTCAATCGTTCACATTGCCGGCGTTTGCCAACAGGCTGAAGCCAAGATTTTGAATCAATATGCTGATTACACATGCCTATGCCTCAATGCGAACTTCCGGCATTGCAGCTTCGATATGAACTATATACAAACATCATGCCTCATCTCGCCGCCATACTATTCCTGGGAGGACTATATATAGCCCATCATCGCGCCCAAGGGTCGGCAGGGTAAACCTTCGCCAGCGTGCTAACTGTGAGTGTTGTCCTTTGCTCTCAGCATGTCTCGCTCACTCATGTCTTCCTCAGTAGCCCACTCCTCTCCCTGCGCGCGCTCGCTGGTCTTGCGGTACGAGGCATTCTGGAGCTGTCAACGCTAACATCACCACCTTGTTTACCAAGGTCACTAAACCCGAGAAATGTAGCCAGCTTTTTCCCCTTGCGGGAATCATTTCACAGAACGGTCAACAAGGTTCCTGCTGACAAAGTTCGGCCATAACCTCTAGTTCTGCATCGCATTTCGAATTAACTATATCGATAGACTCTGATGGAACACAACCAGGTGGCTCAGCATGCCTGTCCTTCTGACGATGGTACGTCAAATGGTAATTCCCGTGCAGGAATCACAGTCATCAAGCTTCCCGCCAGCGCCAGCGATGCACCTGTACACAGACTTACAAGTGCTGTAAAAAACTACACACTATGTGTACAGCCCTGTGCAACGCAGGTCCTTGCTGTATCGAGTTGTTTGCTGATCAGTGGGCGCATGATATGCATGTGCGGTCCGATATATGTGGCAAAATCTCAGATTCCATCAAGGGGATACACACAAGGACGCCTACACAACACCGCCCAAAGAACTTCTGCATGTCTGGTGTTGATTTCCCTGCAAGGTGGATGTATATATTTGTACTTGTCAGTAGGGGTGTGACCCCTATCGATAAGCACCTTCATGCCTGCCATCAAGTCCCAGCAAAATTTGGACCTGCCCGACGTCGCCGATGCACCTAAAGGTGCACGGTTCACCAAAAAATTAAATTAAATTAAATTAAATCGGGGGAAGAAGGAACACATGAAGCACCTTCATTCAAAGCGTTCTTTTGAGGCTGGCGGCGCCGAAACATACAGGACTGCTTGCCATTGCCATCAACGTTATTGAAATTCAAAAAAATTGAGAAGAGAGCCTCAAAATTCTGTAATTGTCACTCAGTTGCAGTGCACAGTGATCTGCACCTCTAATGACTAAAATTTGAACTATGCACATCATGTAAATAGCATGATAAGATAATAGTACACCCTCCCCAACGAAAACAAGCACATTGACTTTAGAAGAACAAATATAATGCACAGCTTAGGACAGCTGCAAAATGCGCGTTCGAAAATGTTGGCGTGCAACAACACATATGGCCACTGGACTCAGCGTGAATTGAATGCAAGAGCGGGGATATCGAAGGCGTAACGAAGGCGGCTGATGACTCCAGCACGTAGAGTGCGATAGCACTGCCAGAACGACTCGGAGAAACTCGACAAGGAACCTCTGGTCAAAAGGCATGAAAATATGTTATATCACAAGAAAAAGTGTTGATTGCAGGTCAAAACTCACCGTTTTCACGGGCGCTGATGCATGCACAGCAGCTAAAGTATCAGTGATACCAAAAAAAAAAAAAGTGCCGGCAGCGCAGATATGCACTGTGCGGCGCGCCGCGCGCGTGAAGGCAATGAGAATGCATTGCCCGAGGAGGAAAAAGCCATCAGAATGTAACATAAACACTGAAACATACCATGATGTACTCACACGCGAAAGCCGAGAAGAGCTGATTGCTTGTTGAACGGCGCGAAATATTATAACGAGCTAGTGGGTGCAAAATTACCGGACCGCCCGAGCCGGTAGGTTAGGTTTCAAACCGTAAATTGTGGGAATATATATTATCTCCTTGTCTTTTCGTACCCTGACAAACGTCAAAAACATGGACTGGTCCCAACTGTGGGGCTATATCACCTCCTTTGCCCCCCATGCTTGGGAAATGTGCAAAACCGAAGGTCATTTATTTGTTTCTTTATCACGACATTTGCTGATGAGCCCAATACACATTTTCTAGCAATCAAACATCCATATGTCGCAGCTGGAATATTGCTATATATCTCCGCACTCGTGATTCCCCCGATCATTATGACAACATTGCAGTTGATCAGGGTGACTGTGCTGTTAATATATCACTTGATTCTCTGGCCCTTCCGAATGACATTGCAGTTGATCAAAGTGACTGTGCTGTTAATATATTACTTGATTTTCTGGCCCTTGCGAAAAATCCTTGGTCTCATCCTGAACGTTCTCGGCTTCACGAGACAAGGTGTCACGAGAGGTACATGTTTAATTTAATCTACAGAGCTTTTCATTGCTAACTACATTGCCCATATCAGCTTCATCCGCATCCAGATACCAGTCCATTCGCTATGGTGGCTCTGTGCCACGGGGTTCGACATTCTCGAAATTCCAGTCGTACGGTGCCGGTGGCGCGTAGATACAACTAAAGCCGGATCGAAGCCTCTATTTGCTCTTTCCAGTTTTTATATCTTGATGTGTTTGTCGAGTAGTAGTGCAGTTGCGTGGTGGCTGGTGCATATTTACATTGAAGGAATCAAACACAGCGAGTCTCCGCATGAAAAACCTCGGTTTTATGACGCGATTGATACGTTTGTTTGTGCAGTATACGTATCCCTGGTAAATTTGTTGTAACTTGCTTGACCACCTGGTTCACAGTTAGGTGCTATGAAGCATTGTGTCAATCAGCGTTGGGCAAAAGTTGTACAGAAAGTTGTGCGAGCGGGGCTCAAAGGTAGCGCGGAGTTGTCGCGGTGTTCTCGCAAGGGATCCCGGATGATGTGCAGTGTTCATCTATTTCATCTATATATAAAGCTGCGCGCACGTTGCGTCAATCGTCATTTTCAACTTGAACATGTGTGGCGTCGAAAGAATAACAAGTCACATCTTGAGATTGATTTTGTGGGCGCTTGCATATTGGCACATATAGAGCCAAGGTGTGCGAATCATGTGGACGGTTGACTTTACACGTATATAGCCATGTCCCAGGATGATATCACTATCGACTGGTCCAAATTGACTGGTCTCATTCTCTCTGGTGTCTCTCATGCCGTGACGGTGGCCAACAACTGGTGTACGTTATTCGCATCTTGAACTCGACATTTGCTGATAGTAGACATTTTTCAGCGATTAGCCATCCATATCTTTCAGCTGGAGCTTTGCTTTGCATCTCCTCAAACCCAAAGATTCTTCTAACTCCATTGCGGTTGACGGGAAAAACTACACTGTATATATGCCTTCTCCCGCTGCGAGTGGTTATCTGGCCCTTCAAGGTCTTGGGAAGGTTCATCCTGTACATTCTCGGCTTCAGGAGGCGCGGGGTTGACAGAGGTACACATTTAATGTACATTTACAAGGCTTTTACTCATCGCTGACCAAACTGGCTTTTCCAGACTCATTTGCATCCTATTACCAGTCCAACCACTACGGTGGCTATGTACCGCGGGACTCTGCGTTCGCACATTTCCAGTCGTATGGTGCAACTAGCGATGATGAAGTCGAATCGATACCTGAACTTGCTGTTTCCTGGTTGTCAGGTATTGGTGCTGTGTTTGTCTTGGGAAGGATGTGGGGATGGTGGAATTGATGCGACGCGGAGTTTCTCGCAGTCTTGATGGGGCCGCTTCCCTGACTAACATGTACTAGTATTAACCGAAATCAACATTCAACCGCCGTTGACATCCTCATTCATTTGACGATATGTCCAGTGCAGGAAAGGTGTAACTCACCTTCCCTGCATTAAACCTGTCAATGAGTACTTGTTCCAGCTAGCTGTTCTGATTGCCAGCGCGGATGCCTTGTGATTTATTATAGACACGAGCTAGATGTTCAGTAGGCGCAGAAGTCTGGTTTCCTGCCCATTGTGGCATCATAGATAGCATATGTTGACCATGAGTTGCATGATGCAAGCCGCATTGATGTTGTGCGACTTTGTACAAGTTTGGGGCTGCAACGCTGAGGTCGTGGCCCGTGGGAGCTTGATGGATGCCATGGCCCAAGGCACCGGGCGCTCGTACTTGAAGTACTGATGCCATAGGCAGAGATACCAGCCCGAGCGTGTAAATACCTTGCTTGATTTTGGCCTTTTCAGCCATGCTAGACCATCCTAACTGGTCCAAATTGTCCGACGCTATCTCTTCCCGTGCTTCTGATGCTTTGAATGAGGCCAAACAACTGTAGGTTATTCGGCTCTGAATGACGGCTTTTCGCTGACGGGCTTAATACACACTTTCCAGCAAAGATTCAATACCTCAGCAAGGTGTGGAACTGCCTGACATCAAGTGGTCTAAATTGTCAGGCGCCATCGTCTCCCGTGCTTCCAATGCTCTGAATGAGGTCAAACAATTGTAGGCTATTCGACTCTTGATGTCGCCTTTTGCTAACATTTTCTTGGTGGGCTTTGATGACATTGACATTCTTCAGCAAAGACTCCATACCCCAGCAACATCACGTGGACCTGCCCCATGTCGACTGGTCGAAGTTGTCGGGTGGCATACTGTCCCGTGCTTCAGATGCCTGGAAGGAGGTTAAACAACTGTGTGTCGATTCTTGTCTTGATGACGTCGTTGCGTTCACGGGATTGATACACTTTTCAGCAAAGATTCCATGCCCCAGCAAGGTGTGGAACTGCCCGACGTCAACTGGTCCAAATTGTCAGGCACTATCGTTTCCAGTGCTTCCAATGCTCTGAACGAGGTTGGGCGACTGTAGGTTATCCGCCCCCTGATGGCGCCTTTGCTAACCTTCTGTCGATGGACTTAAACACTCTTCAGTAAGGATTCAATATCCCAACGAAATCAAGTAGATCTGCCCCACATCAATTGGTCCAAATTATCGGGCAGTATACTGTCCCGTGTTTCCTATGCTCTGAATAAGCTTAAGCAAATGTAGGTTAATTGTCTCCTATTAGTTATGCCAAGTTTTTTGCAGGCTTAATGCACCCTTTAGCAATCTAACGGATCCGGATCTAGAGGTGCCTAACATCGACTATTCCGATTTTTCTAACAGCCCCAACTTCCGGGGCACTGTTGTCCTCGGCACTTCTAAGCTACGGGGTATTATGTTTTCTTGTGGATATTACGTTCTGACAGGGATTAACAACTGGTGTAAGTTATTTGCTCTGATCAGGACATGTACTGATAGGCTTGGTGGTACATTTCTCAGCAATCAGACATCCATATGTCGCAACTGGAGCTTTGCTATGCATCGCTGCAAATCCCGAGCTGCTTCTGACACCATTGCAGCTCACGGTTCACATATGCCTGCTTCCGTTGCGATTGATCATCTTCCCCTTCAAGGCTTTGGGGAGGTTCATATTGTACTACTTTCTCGGATTCGCCAGAGAAGGCGTAGCGAAAGACACATCTTTCATTGACCACAAGTTTTCATCGCCCAGAAAACGCGTTATAATCGATTCATTCGCACCCCGCATCTCCTTGCTGTCAGGTACTGCAGCTGTGTATGTCTTTGGTAGGACGTGGGGGTGGGGAAACATGTTGGGATGCGCTGGAGCTCTGGTATTGTTGTGCGTGCTAGATGCAAAGAAAATGAATTAGTCTCAGCCAAAGTTAAATGCCGTAGTGCGCGATGATGCAACCAAGTGATAGGTCTACTTAGTACATGTTGGGTTGAACCGTCAGCTGCGAACTTGCGTAACACTGGGTGCCCCACTACCAGCGAACGTTCCGCCAACAAGCACACCTAACGAGTCATTTAGAAGTTCGCTCAGTTGTGTTTCTATCAATCACAATAGACAGAAGTAATACTACTAGTGACGTGGAAGTGAATTCAACGAAAGAGGCCTCTAGCTACAGTATTGGAGAAATCCTTGGGCGTATAATACTTACTATAAATTGTGCTGGTGAACATACCCTATTCAAGAATTGAGATCAAGAAATTGAACCGACATTATTTTGAGCACGACCATGTTGCTTGCCAATTGTACTTTCGCTACCAAACCTGCGTTAGTACTGTTTGTCCTTGTTGAATCCTAAGGTCCTAGTGGCAAACATATACGCACAGTGTCGCACACAGCCTAATTTGAAGGCCTGGGAGTATTATTGGAGATGAATTTCCTTGCCAGCAGTTTTAACTTTTCACAACTCACAGTGCCATATCCAAATACACAACGATAAACCATTTGTGCCTCGCTGCTAAATTAGTGGTAATTTACTAGTTTGCCTTTCACGCCTGTACCATGCCAGGTCAGCCCGACTGGTCCAAACTGTCGGAGGCTATCTTCTCAAGTTCTTCTGGTGCTTTGAATGGTGTTAAACAATTATGGGCTGTCCGCCTCTTGATGATGCCTTTTTATTTGATTGGCTTAATACACACTCTTCAGCAAGGATTCCATGTCCCAGCAAGATCACGCAGTCCTACCCCACATCGACTGGTCCAAATTGTTGGGCAGTATATCGCGTACTTCTGATGCTCCGCTCCTACATCGACTGGTCCAATTTGTCGGGTGGTATATTGCGCACTCCTGATGCTCTGAGTAAGGTCAAGCAACTGTAAGTCACTCCGAGTCGCCTCATGATGCTACCTAACTTTTTTTTGGTGGGGGGTGAGACAGACTTCTCAACAAGGATCGCAACGTCAGCTGGACTGAATTGTCTGCCATTCTCTCTTGTGCTTTTCGTGCTCCCAAAAAACAGTGGGTTATTCGCCTTTCTGATTACGACGTTTTGTTGATGTAGTCAATACTCGCTTCCTAGCAATTACGTATCCATATCTCTGTCCAAGTCGTGGGGTGCTATTCTGTGGGGCACTTCCAAGTTGCAGGGAACTATGCCCTTCTTTGTTGTGTGCGAACAGACGGTTAAGAATGACAAGTCACATCTTGAGATTGATTTTGTGGGCGCTTGCATATTGGCACATATAGAACCAAGGTGTGCGAATCATGTGGACGGTTGACTTTACACGCATATAGCCATGTCCCAGGATGATATAGACTTGCCCAGTATCGACTGGTCCGGATTGACTGGTTTCATTCTCTCTGGTGCCTCTCATGCCTTGATGGTGGCCAACAGCTAGTGTACGTTATTCGCATCTTGAACTCGACATTTGCTGACGGTAGACACTTTTCAGCGTAGCCATCGATATCTCTCAGCCGGAGCTTTGCTTTGCATCTCCCTCCTCAAACTGAAAGATTCTTCTAACTCCATTACGGTTGACGGGAAAAACTACACTGTATATATGCCCTCTCCCGTTGCGAGTGATTATCTGGCCCTTCAAGGTCTTGGGAAGGTTCATCCTGTACATTCTCGGCTTCAGGAGGCGCGGGGTTGACAGAGGTACACGTTTAATGTACATTTACAAGGCCTTTTCTCATCGCTGACCAAACTGGCTTTGCCAGACTCATTTGTATCCCACTACCAGGTTCCACCACTACGGTGGCTATGTGCCGCGGGACTCTGCGTTCACGCATTTCCAGTCGTATGGTGCAACTAGCGATGGTGAAGCCGAATCGGCACCTCAACTTGCTGTTCCTGGTTGTCAGATATTGGTGCTGTGTTTGTCTTGGGACGGACGTGGGAGTGGTGGAATTGCTGTGACGCGGGATTTCTCGCAGTCTTGATGGGGCCGCTATTGAATGTCTCCGACTAGGACTATCGCCGTACTAGTGTTAACTGAGATCAACGTTTAACCGCCGTCGACGTCCTCATTCATCTGACGATATATCCAGTGCAGGAAAGGTATATTAACTCACCTTCCCTGCACTGAACCTGTCGATGAGTACTAGTTCCTAGCTGTTCTCATTGTCTGCGCAGATGCCTTGTGATTTATTCTAGACATGGGCTAGATGTTCAGTGGGCTCGGGAGTCTGCTTACTGTCCATGGTGGCATCATAGATAGCATATGTTGACCATGAGTTGCATGATGCGAGCCGCATTGATGTTGTGCGACTTTGTACGAGTTTGGGGCTGCAGTAGTGAGGTCGTGGGAGCTTGATGGATCCCATGGCCCATGGCGCCGGGCGCCGGGCGCTCATACTTGAAGTACTGATGCCATAGGCTGAGATACTAGTGTGCAAATACCTTGCATTGATTTTGGCCATGCCAGACCGTCCTGACTGGTCCAAATTGTCCGGCACTATCTCTTCCCATGCTTTTGACACTCTGAACGAGGTCAAACAACTGTAGGTTGTTCGCCTCTTAGTGACGGCTTTTCGCTGACGGGCTTAATACACACTTTTCAGTAAGGATTCAATATCACAGCAAGGTGTGGAGCTGCCTGACATCAAGTGGTCCAAATTGTCAGACGCTATCGTCTCCCGTGCTTCCGATGCTCTGAATGAGGTCAAACAACTGTAGGCTATTCCACTCTTGATATCACCATTTTCTTGGTGGGCTGATGACATTCTTCAGCAAGGACTCCGTGTCCCAGCAAGATCACATAGACCTGCCTCACGTCGACTGGTCGAAGTTGTCGGACGGCATACTGTCCCGTGCATCAGATGCTATGAGTGAGGTCAAGCAACTGTAAGTCATTCGCCTCATGATGACAACTTCTAACTTTTTTGGTGGGGGCGAGACAGACTTCTCAATAAGGATCTTAATGTTAGCTGGACTGAATTGTCTGCTGTTCTCTCCCGTGCTTTTCGTGCTTTTCGTGCTCCAAAATTATGGTAGGTTGTTTTCTGATTACGACGTTTTGTTGATGTATAGTCAATACTCATTTCCTAGGAACTACGTATCCATATCTCTGTCCAAATTGTGGGGTGCTATTGTGTGGGGCACTTCTAATTTGCGGGGAAGCATTCTCTTTTTTGTTTCTGCTGTTTTGACAGAGGTCAATAGATGGTGTAGGTGATTTTCGTCTTAATTGCAACATCTATCATTCATGGGATACACGCATTCCAGCAATCGGGCATCCATACAGCGCTGCTGGAGTTCTGCTATGTATCTCTGGATCTGCAAATCCTGCTCTCTTCCTGAATTTGTTTTTTCTTCCGGTGCGGTTAAGCATCTGGCTTCGTGGCTTCAGGAGTCGAGGAATTGAGAGAGGTACATGTTAAAGTCAAAAAATGAACTTCCAAACTAAACTCGCCGTAACAGGCTCATTCGCATCTCAATACCAGTCCCATCATTACGGTGGCTATGTGCCACGGGACTCTCCATTCGCTGGACTCCAGTCCTATGAGGCCACCACCTCGTCGGCAACGCTTGTCTCCTTGTTGGCATACACTGGGGCTGTGTTTGTTTTGGGCAGGCATGGGGTTAGTAGAATTGATACGATGGCTGGTAATATCTCGCGTATGCTCGACGCAGGGTATTGAGATCACTATCTTTGCTAAGCTACTAAGTCACGTTTGTCTACCAGTACGTCATACTACATATTCCTCACAAATACGTTGTCAAGCCCCGAGACTATGAGTGCTTACCAAGCCCCGCTCGCGTGTACTAGTACGAGCGGAGCTCAGACGTAGTGCGGTTTGTTATGGTCTTCTCGCGGCGCTGACTCTGAATTACATCCGCACTCTTTGCTTTGCAAACCTTTGCTACCAGCCTACCTTGGCAGATATCACTTGAAGTCCTAGTACGACGTATCCAGGCGCGCACTCGTTCTGGCTGTAGAATTATATGTGCCTCCGCGGAGATTGGAATCACAGCATAACTCGCCAGCGTGTAGAGACCTAGATGGTTATGCGTGTCTGACGCACGTTTCTTCTGCTGCTCAAGTCGAAACTGGTTCCATCAGGAGTCATGATCCGACTTGCCATCACTAGCGATACGCATGTCATATTGTTAAGCTCTTGTCATACAATTCATGCATTTCCACATTTACAAATGCAATGCCAGGACGATCCGACATCGTGACAAGTATCATCTTTACCATCTCGGACATGAGTTGCAGTCCAACCGTCTCATGCTTGGCTTTGCATCGGGTACCTTGACAATGTTTTGTTCTAGATGATTCTTTTTTTGTGCACTCATAGTCTCGGGGCTTGACAACGTATTTGTGAGGAATATGTAGTATGACGGTCCATCGTGACAAGTATCATCTTTACCATCTCGGACATGAGTTGCAGTCCAACCGTCTCATGCTTGGCTTTGCATCGGGTGCCTTGACAATGTTTTGTTATAGGTGATTAAGATGCACATGGGTTCAGTTTGAGAGAAGCCTGTTGCCCCATTTCTACTGCCAATTGCGCTTCGGGCTTTGGACCATAAGTCGGTGATCTAGACCTTGCGCTGCCCGATGTATGTAAGCATGTATGTGTGGTGTCGACGCATGCCTTGAGACCGCGGAAAGAATGGCAATTTTGGAGATTTCGTGGGCGCTCGCGCACCGATGGCGTATATAAGGGTGTGCGAATTTGCCTGTGGTCGGCTGACTTGCACGCATATACAACTATGTCCCAGCATGATAACATCATAGACCCGGTGACATTGCTCAACAACTGGTGTATGTTATTCGTATTTCAAATACGACACTTACCAAATTATAAGCTATATTTTCCAGCAATGAGACATCCATATCTCGCAGTTGGAGCTTTGCTTTGTATCTCCGCAAATCCCGAGATTCTGTTGACACCATTGCGATTGACGGGAAGAATTACAGAGGATATATGTCTTCTCCCGTCGCAAGTGATCATCTGGCCCTTCAAGGTCTTTGGCAGGTTCATACTTGGCTTCAGGAAACATGGTCTTGAGAGAAGTTCATCTTTAATTAACTACATAAATTTGTTCATCGCCAATCAAATATGCCAATCGTTCATGGAACTCCAGTCAAATGGGGCAACTAACCAGAGGGAGAAGTCGGAGCTTGCAGCTTTTGTCTCCGTATGGTCAGGTGTTAGAGCTGTGCGTGTTCTGGGCAGGACGTGGGGGTGGGCGAGCTTGTTGGGGGGCAATGGAGCTCTCGTATGCTGGATGGAGGGGAAATCAACTAGTCTCTGCCAAAGTGAAATGTTGTCTATGTACAGGATGTATATGTACGAATTACTATCAGCCTGAACCCTGGTGTTAGTTTGTCCTTGTTGAATTCTAATGTCTATTGTAAACATACGCAAACAGGCTCAGTATGTCCCTGACTGATTGATGGAAGCTCCTTCCATATCCCATGGTGCGTCGCTATTCCGAGAGGCTGACTTAGGCAGTACTAACATTTGTAATATCAGACAGTTTGCACGTTCTTTCTTCGTGGTACGTGCAAGTACGGTGATAGATGTCGGAATGAGCATCCAGCCGATCGAGCACAACAGGGTGGCTTTGGAAGTACGTTTTCTCAACTTTCCTTTGGCTTTCCACATTACTGACATCTGATTGTTAGATCAAAGTTGGACCAACACTGGCTCTGGAGTTATGGCCGTACCATATACGTGAGTAGTCCAGGATGCGCGAAAGTCGACATGCGGTCTAATTTGCTGTAGCATGGAATCAATGTCGAAAGATGTCACCCCTCTACAGGACAAGCCGCTATGGCCATTATCGTCATATGGCGCTGCGAAGTATGAGCCAATAGTAATCGGAGGACTTGACGAGTCGCCCGAAGAACTTCGTGTGAAGGCGGTGACTGCATTGAAAGCAGGGACCATCAGCGAATACGTGCGTAGTAAATCCTGGAAGTCAATCCTTCATTAGCGACTGATTGGATTATGCCCAGATGAAATATGAGTCAGATAAAATAACTGCTTCGGATCAGGCGTACAGTAACGCTAGGAGCAACGCACAGCAGTTATATGACGCTGCTTTCACATTGAGCAAGGAAGCAGCTTCACCTGGTTCGAACGTGCTAGGTCCTGTGTCCGCCTTTGGTGGGAAATCGGCGTTTGGATCAGGCGCAGCCGCAGGGTCAGCGTTTGGTAGTGGATCAACGTTTGGCGCTGGTGCTACACCCTCGGTGTCTGACGCAGCTTCCAACACCTTTGGAAAATCTGCGTTTAGTCAACCTGCATTTGGCCAGACAGGATTTGGCTCATCTCCATTTGGGCCAACTGCACAGAGTACATCAGCGTTCGGACAGCCTGCACAGAGTGCATCAGCATTCGGGCAACCACAACAGTCACCGTCAGCATTCGGTCAACCACAACAGTCAACATCTGCTTTTGGACAACTTGCTCAGACGACATCAGCATTTGCACAGCAGCCAAACTCTGTAATTGGGCAGCCCTCTGCATTCGGATCAGCCGCTCAACCAACGTCGGCTTTTGGGCAGTCGTCGTTGATCAAACCTGCTACTGGCGCGTTTGGATCTTCAGCACCTAGCACTAGCGCATTCGGAGCACCGTCGTCGGCGTTTGGGAGCTCTGGAACTGGATCCGGTGGCGGGTTTTCTTCCTTTGCATCTCAAACATCCGCGTTTACGTCAGCACCGACGCAAGGATCGGTGTTTGGACAGTCGTCATTCGGAACCCCTACCGCTGCGCCAACACAAAGTGCATTTGGTGCACCGGCACCGGCACAAAGCGCTTTCGCCTCTGCTACGCCAGTGCAAAGCGCCTTTGGCTCTACAGCGCCCTCACAGAGCGCTTTTAGCTCTGCATCACCCACATCTAATGTAATCAGCGGGTCCTCGACAATACCACGGTCTGCTGTTGGAACTACAGCAGCACCAAGTGCATTCAGCGGGGCCTCAACGACGATCCAGTCCGCTTTCGCATCGGCACCACCATTGACATCTGCGTTTGGTAGCACAGGCGTTGGAGCTACGTCGCCCTTTGCGCCCACAGTTCCTACTAATTTTGCGAATTCTACGACCACGACCCCGTCCAATCCTTCAAATGCATCTACATCAGTGCCGGGGTTTTCGCGATCTAAAATCCAAACGAAACCTGACAGGTACGCTGCGCTATTACCAGAAAACTATTTGGACATATTGCCTGGGGATGTGAAGGCTGCCTTCGCAGCAGAGAAGTTCGAGTGGGGGAAGATACCAGAGTGGATACCACCGAAGGAGGTACGGTAGGAGGGCTCACTATTACGTTAGGGAGTATTGTATGAGTAGACAACTTTACACTGTACAACAATTCACCAGACATGTCTCGTTACTTGCGGTTGGATTGTAGCATGATCTAGATTTGGACGGTAGTTTTGGGGGACAAAGATTCTGACCTCGCTTCCAATGCGGACTCAGATGCCTCGGCAGCCTATATCTGAACCATTTGTTATCGATCCCCATCTTCATCATCTACCACAACATTCACTCAAGATGCCTTCAAGGATTGTGGAACCCTCTGCGTCGAACACGACGACGACCCAGGACTCAGAGACATCCTTCATTATCTTTCCGCCCTTCCCAACGCCCCTGCCAGGCGTGACGCTTATTCCTTTCAATAATTTCAAGGCGTGCGGGATACAACTATTTTCTGAGGCTACCGGTGGCCTGGACGAGGAGGACATGGAACTCGATGGAATGGGGATACCCACTGTCGAGTTGCGCGTGAAGCATTCAACAGATGAGTGCAAGAGCAACACACGTAAGAGGAAGCGCAAGAAAAAGACTGCCGCCGTGGATGGTGTGCCTCCGAAGAAGCTTCCGTGGTACGAAGAGTGGGAGGAAGGTGAGGATCTACGTGTCACGAAGGAAAAGTTCGATTCGTAGGTCGTTTTGCTAGCATCGCGTCTTGAGTTCAATCCTATGCTCAATCGCCACTGATCAACCTGCATCGATAGGAATGTCTCTGCTGTGGATCGCTTCTTCCATGCTGCAAATGACTTCAAGGTCAATCGCACTTGGCCACCCATCACTTTTGGGGTCAACCAACTTTGGGACCAGGTGCTTGTTTTCATTTTAGCTCTTGCACAGGACCTCATTGTTTATTCAAGTTTCGTTTGTACGTTGGGCTCCTCGTCAATCCTACTATCTACCGCAAACCTGCCAAAGGAGGTCAGGATGGATCCCCCGATATCGATGATGGCGGCGGTGATAGCCCTTCGAACATCGAGACTAATACAGAGGATACCTCTGAACAAGTACCTTCATCAAAGGATCGTGCTCGCCCAGTTTACTCTGTTGAGTTGGGCGACGACGACGACGATGATGATGAAGATACTTTTCGGGCACCCAAAACTGATACTGAGGAACAGCGTGAGGAGAAGCTGATCGTATTCTTAAGCGACCCAGAGAAGTCGATCACAATTTTCCTATCGTCCCACATGCGTGAACAAGGTCTCATCTGGTCAGTCTCTCGATAACCCTGAGCCACGTATTTCTCATTTGGATATTTATCACAGGTCGGAGAGGAACCTCATCAACGCACCACACCTACTCAGTTTCTTCCTGAACTTTATCCTGCGCAACCGAGTGCTCCCCAGAGCGTCACATGAAAGTGCGATCCGCCGTGCTCTCGATATCGTTGAGCTGGCGAAGAAGGAGCTACCCCTAACATACAAGATCGGGCAGACTCTGCCTGATGGGTTCAGCGATGGCTGCAAAGAGTGCTTTGACCGTAAAGGCGGGATCGAATGGTCTTTCGATGACCGCGCAAAGGCAGAAGACCCGCCTGCTCCAGGTAATCTAGTTGCATGAGCTTGGTGGCTTATCGATGTATTTATATCTTCTTCCTTTTTAGTTGATCAGACGATCACTGTTACCGATCAGGATGGCGCAGAGACGGAGATTGTCCTGCCGGATACACTAGAAACCGCTCTCAAAGACGTCATTGAGGACAACGTTGATATGGAGATCCAAGTTACTGGATTGCATACCACTGCTCCTGTCGCCACTGTCAACACCACGGCCCCCATCGCCGACGCCATCGACACCGCACCACCCGATATCTGGTCTGCAGACACCGCAGACACTGCTGCCGGCGGGTGGGGTGCTATTGGGGATACCAATGGCTGGGGTGATGTAGACGTTGACGGCTGGGGTACCATCGATGAGGATGGCGAGTGGGCCCCTGCGGGTGACAATGAAGAATGTGGCGCAAACTCCGCCCCGCTCTCATTTGCACCCGAAGTGACTGAGCCCTCCTGGCTTTCCTCGCCGTCCTCGCTCACATCCCTACTCGGCCCCACCGCTCTCCCACTGACGCATACCACAGGGATCGTGGAGTCCTCAACGCGACGCATCAAGGCGATTCACCCGCCCCCGAAGGATAAGGCCAAGATTAAGGGCGACTCTGCGGAGATGGTGGAGGATGAGTTGGAGCGAAGGTTTGCGCGTATCGTCATGGGTCCGTGGGGGAGGGAGGAATGCGACATTCCGAGTCCGTCCATCCGCAAGACCTCCCGCGGTGCTGTGGTCTTGCCTAATGGCGAGATTGAAGGCAGCGGCCCAGGCAAGCCGCACAACCCATATGAAGATGACATTGTGCTTGTCGTAGTGCCTGCTGTGCTTGACAATCTGAGTCTCGGGATGGGGCTTGGTGGGCTATGGGTGCAGATCGTGCGCGAGGAAGTGGAGACTGACTTGGCTAGTGGCGAGGCGCCGAAGAGGTCTCGCGGTAAACGCAGCAAGAAGGGCAAGGGCCCTCTGGATGATCTTTCGGGGAATTATTGGTACCTCGAAGAGCTGATGGGCATATTCCCGAGCTATTTCACGTCCAGGGAGAATGCGAAGTAGATGTGTTTTGGAGGATGTTTTGGAGGAAGCTGTTTCACATCTGTCGTGCCTTGCTTTGCTTTTTTGCTTTCGGAAGTTTCATGTTTACGGTCAGGCTCAGGGGTTGTCCATTTATGCTACTCCTGCTGACGCTACATAATTTGTTTCGCATTTATAAATGAAGAATGAATCTGAGTTGAACTGTAAATTTTCGTTGTTGCCAATACACAACATCACTTTTCGGACGGCAGACTCCCACGCGCATAAAACCTCTCAAAGATATCATTAGAGTGTTTTTGCTAAGGGATTTTTGCGATTTTCACGATGTAAGACGCCGCCTCACTTGATGAAGTCTATGTAAATAAAAAAATGCATAAGCTCTAAGTATCAAATCAAATGAAACCAAGTTAATGAAGAAAATATCTAACGATTCGAACGCTACTCAACCTTAACACGAGCGTTCGACGACAACTTGATGTTGTTCAATTATTGATTACCGTCCAGGCTCTGTCCACCAGAGTTATCCATACTCTCACTGTCACAACATTATTACACGGCAGCCCTCATCTTTTTACTTGCCCAGTGATAAACAGCTTGAAGAGACGGTGCGAAGAAGATGAAGAAAACCAAGTCGAGCGGCCACGCCCCAGTCAAGGCGGTGATCGCATAACAGAAGCTTATCTACGGTCCCTGCAAGACCGAGAATCCATGTGGCAATTTTGGTGAGCGTGACATGTAGACAGTACAGTCAACTGCCAGGTGTAACATCAACTTGAAGGATGACTGCACCGGAATTGTTTGAACTCGTCCAAGCTTTGTGCCTACCTGACGAGATCCTAAACTAAATAATCTAATTGTTTACTTGTTCCTTCCGTGCTCCAATTGTTAAAGTTTGATGTAAAATCGGTGAGCCGTAAGTTAGTAAAATCGTTGATAATTCACTTAGCAAAAACACTCTATTGAGGACATGGTCATGTTACTGACCTGCCTACCCAGAAGACCCGGCATACGCGAGACAGGGAGACGCCCTCAGAACAAGTGGGACTGAGATGATGGTCTCTCCTTGGCAGACCCTTCGTAATAGAAGGAAGACAGTCGCTCCTTGTGTATTAGGGGACCGCGACTCGGAGCACTCCACCTAGAGCACATGTTAAGCGACTACAAAGGTGGCAGAACACTCCTCGGCTACATCGCACACACGCAGGCCGGAAAAGACCTTCGGAGATGTCGCCTCGGAAAGATAGAGAAGACGACAGGTGATTCTGAAAGACAAGCGAAGGACGAGAAGAACCCGGACTCCGGCAGAGAGATAGATGCGGCATGATGAAACCCATAACATTCGCCATCAGCTGACGTTTTCATGTCCGCGCAAGCCAAGACCGATGATCACGACTCCCGAGTCCCAACCTATCCAATGGAGAATGAGGGAAAGATAAGTGAATGACGTGAAGAACCCGGAGGGATAGATGCGGCATGATGAAATCCATGACATTCGCCATACTGACATTTTCATGCCCGTGCAAGCCAGGATCAATGGTCACGACTTCCAACCTACCGAACGGACAATAAACACGAACAAAAGAAGAAGAAAAGGGAGGCTACTGGGTATTGTGCGCACTACCGCCTCCGTCGCGGCCACTGCAAATCACCGCCTCATTGTCCATGCCATCGCCACTGTAACACCGCATCTCGACTGCAAGTAGTCACTAGTGTTTCGGGAAGAACTCATACTGCCGGGCATCCTGCGGGCAGAATGCTCCTCCGGCATCCGCATTCGCTTGCAATACCTGGTGACCAAGCTATCCCCACAACCTATGTTCGCACTTACGGCTGTCGCACCTCGACCTGCCACTCGACCATGTCCACTTCATATGGCTATACGGTCGGATGAGGAGAGCATAATCGAGACCAAGTCGTACGCTGCAGTTCCTCTTTCTGGAGTACGAACATGTCATATTTCTCCCAGGAACCAATTGATGCATGTATCATGATTCATGACCTCCTTGATTGACCCTGCCGTGCGCCTCCACATTCTCTACCGGCATGTCATACAATCCGAACGCACGCAACTCCGGGCGACGACTGCCCACCGAAGACCGAGGACAGCGCAGAGGTGGCTCAAGCTAAGCGATCCTGAAGATTCTGGAAAAAAATACAAACCTGAAAACTGCAATGACATAGCACCCTTGCCAATGAACACGGCACGCAGGCATGCGGTTCGTCGTCCGGAATGATACTAATCTAGTTTGTCATAAACAAGTTACTTGATGAGCTTGCTAGCGCCCACAAGATTTCGGCCCGTAGGCTTCAATACTCCGAGTGTTTTCAAGACGTGGCAAAGTCACCACGACTCGGAGTTGCGTGGCAGTTGCCCCAGTCACCGATCGCACATCAATCTGCTGCACGCGCGGGGGTTATCGTGATAGTCCAGCATTCAACCCTCCAACATTCAGTGCCCGTGTAAGTTAAGAGAACGACTGTCTTCCGTCTGTTAGGGTCTGCTTAGGTGTAAGTAGTAATTGCCACGTCACAGGAAGAACTTTAGGTATGATAGTTAAGTGAAGCCCCTGAAGCGTCACCGGTTATATGAACGTTTCAACCTGCGATCGACGGAATCGTGGCGGCCGAGTTCGAGCGTCAAGTACTTTGTAAACATTTACATATTAATAATAATCGGTATATCCGCGATTTCAAATGGACGAATGCTGTAAGCCTGTACGTCCATACATCTTGCTACTTACAAGCTAATACAATCGGCCGGAGTCAGAGCGGGAGAGAGTGGATGAAAGTAGCTTACGCGGTTTCAAGCAACTGGGCTAATCCAGAGTTTTGAACCCTTTGTTCCCACCGTACTTACTAAATATGTAATGACTCGATATATAACCGATTGACAACTGCTACTTAAAGTTATACTATCATCTGTCGACTGTCGTGCCATCGTTATCCTGTTTTCATCCATTGGTCTTCTCGGGCACCAGTGAGTACCTTGTATTTCATGTTCAATTGTCGTCACTTCCAGGTTGTTGGATGGATGTTGATGAAAGATGGAAAAAGGGACGGTTGTTCTTACAATCACGGTTGCTGTTGATCATGCAATCACATGTCGCGATCCTCATGGATCCCGGTCTGTTGCCTTACTGCTCTCACATACGATCTCAGCACTGAGCAGGTGCACCTCGTACATCTGTTGTTCCTGCGACATCTCTTACTTCGGAGCTAACCAACATGACAGACAGGATCAGACAAGTCTACAACCATCTCTTAGGTTCAAATATGTTATCAGCAGGTAATTACCGGTAATCATTGCGTTATTGCGCCCAGCGTTTAAATTTGTTCATGTACCAGAGACATGGGAGGGTGTTCCTCTTGCTCCACCGGACAGGTGGGTACCAGCTATGTCGAATTTGTTCCGCTCGCTGATTTTCAGTGCGGCTAGTATTTTGGGTCTGAATGCAGCATTCAAAGCCGATACGCACCCTCAGAAGATTAACCTTGGTGTTGGAGCATACAGAGATGACAACCACAAACCATGGGTTCTCCCTGTCATTAAAAGAGTGCGTCTTCTTAGAATTCACCATGATCTGAACTTACTACGGTGACCCATAGGCCACTAGCATCCTTCTTAATGACCCTAACCTCGACCACGAATATCTCCCCATCACGGGTTTACCAGAGTTTACCGCTGGTGCGGCGAAGCTCATCCTTGGCGCCGGTTCGCCTGCTATTGAAGAAGGACGCGTCGTTAGCGTGCAGACCATTTCCGGAACAGGTGCAAACCACTTGGGAGCCTTGTTCATTAGCCGGTTTTATCACTGGGATGGTCCCAAGCAGGTTTATTTGAGTAATCCCACTTGGGGTGAGTTCACGTAGGCATAACTTCAGTTAAAATTTACTCAGGCTTTCCTGCAGCCAACCACCAGGCCATTTTCAAGAATGTTGGCGTTGAGCCATTGGATTATCCATACTATGACCCGACCACCATCGGCCTAGATTTTGATGGTTTCATTGGAACTTTACAAAGTGCTGCGCCGCGCTCAGTATTTTTGCTGCATGCTTGCGCCCATAATCCCACTGGAGTTGACCCCACTCGTGATCAATGGAAACAAATCGCTGAAGTGATGATGGTCAAAAATCACTACGCCTTTTTCGACTGCGCATACCAGGGCTTTGCAAGTGGAGACCTCAACAACGACTCGTGGGCAGTCAGGTACTTCATGAAGAAAAATATGCCCATGCTTGTGTGTCAGGTCAGTGGGTCGTCGAGCTATCACATCACAGCAGATTGAGTAACATCGTATCAGAGCTTCGCCAAGAACGCAGGTCTGTACGGCGAGCGTGTCGGCGCGCTGCACATCGTCCTCCCTGCGAAGGACGCTGTAGAACGTGTCAAGAGCCAGCTGTCGGTTTTACAGCGGAGTGAAATAAGCAACCCACCATCCCATGGTGCACGCCTCGTGAGTCAGTTTCGATATGGACTACGATCATCTGACGAGACATGCGAATAGGTCTCGCTTATTCTCAACGATAGTGCCCTATTCGACGAGTGGAACCGTGACATCAAGACCATGGCGGAGCGAATCATATCAATGCGCACGGAGCTCTATAGGCTTCTAACGGAGGAGCTGCATACACCTGGCAGTTGGGTCCATATCATCAACCAGATTGGCATGTTCAGGTGAGTGATGCCGCACACGTGGAAGGCGTGAAGCAGATGCTGAGAATGATGACCGGACTAATGACGAGTAACAGTTTCACGGGAATCAGTCCACCTCAGGCGAATGCGATGATCAACAAGTTCCACATCTACTTGACGGCAAGCGGGCGGATTTCGATGGCTGGACTGAACTCGCACAACCTAAGATACTTTGCAGAGAGCTTGGACAAGGTGGTGAGGGGAGAGTTTTAAGACAAGATGCTCTGAGAGCAATGACTTTGAAAATATCGTGATGTTTTATTTTGTAACCCATAGATCACTATCAACGCAGTGAATGGATTGTCTTGGATAAGAAATGAGTGTCATACTATTACGACGAAACAAGGGTCTTTTGATGCACGTGCACACAATTATGGCGTAAGTATGAGTAGTAGTACGTACTTGTTCTGAGTTCACACCGCCTCTTGCAATCGTTTTCACATTTACCAGCACAGCCTGAGCGACCCCAGTTTGACAATGGCCATGTCAGTGCAGTTGGAGGATTCTATGCCGTTCAAGTTGTCCACAGGCGTTACGCTTCAAGTCGTCGTTTCTTATCCGAATCCAGCGTTAAATTCTACCAAGCTGGCAATCCTCTTACATCCCTGGTCATGGCTCGGGGGCAACATGAATGACCCGTCAGTGCTATAATAGCCTATAGGCCCCTGCGGTTACTGATTTGGTGAGCTCAAAGGACTCTGAAAGTGCTCACTAAATTGCTGCAAAATAAGAACTACCACGTAATGCGGTATAATTCGCGAGGTGTTGGCAAGTCCAGCGGATGGCCTTCCCTCACAGGTAAAGCAGAGGGCGAAGATCTCAAGGCTGTTGTGCAGGAGTTCCTGGCAGGGAAACCAGAAATTGATACTTTGACGATTATTGTGAGCACGACAGAATTCTACAACACGATGCACACCCTGATCCAAGCCTGCAGGGATATTCTCATGGCTCTTTGATAGCCTCTCTTCATCCGATCCTGAACCCAAACGTGAAAACGTCACATATACTCCTGTCGTATCCCCTCAGCCCAAGAGGATTGCTAACCATGTTCCAAACTGACATGTACGCTTCGGCATTACGCCACCTCCTGTGCAACCCTGAGGCTAGACTGCTTCTCATTTATGGAGATAAGGACGAGTTCACGAGCAAGTCCAAATATGACGCTTGGATTGAATCATGCAGGCGAACAGATGGCTTGAAGGCTAAGCTTGATGTTGTACGGGTAACGGAGGCAAATCACTTTTGGCAGAGTCATGACGCTAGAACTGCATTAGAGCAAGCCGTTGACAACTGGTTATCCTGACGTGTCATATCACTTGCTGCAGACTCTGACAACCCCGAGATATATCGTGTTTTGTTGAATAGCAAGTTTGCCGTTGAGCCTTTTCCTGCCTCATTTACAAGGAAATACATGTGTGAGGTTTTCGAGGGATACCCTCGCTCTCTGAATCTCCTTCCTCTTCTTCGATCTTTCATCATAACCTTCCCCAGAGCGTAGCACCCAGGTCTCTGGTATCCACGTCCCGTATACCTCTGGTGGATGCATGGCGGTGACGTGCTAGAGGTCTTGGCTGTGTGTCTGTTTCACTATTACTCATCGTTTCCCTGCTTCCGTACGTCTATTCCTTGCATGTCTTTTGACCAATGACATATATCCCGTATAGTACACGTCAGGACGTCGACTTTGCCAACCGCACCAACAGTATAAGGGTCTGACTATCGGACAACTGAACACAAGGAATTACTAGGCTAATCAAGTACGACGTACGATCCGTTGCAAATGCGACTATTTCTCACTTTGACGAATATTGAGCACATCAAACTCATCTTTGTGACCTACATAATGCGGCTCTCCATACCTAGACAACAACGTTCTTTGCAAGAAATTCGGTCCACTCTTTTTCTCCCCAAGAGCTAGATATCTGATTGGCAACCAAACCATCCCAAAACACGGTGGGTGAAACATGTACACCGTTTTGCCGAGAGAATTTGACTGCACGATGAAAGGAGTGAGACTCAGTATATATCGCCACAAAAGATGTGATGCCAAACCAGTATATTTAAGATCATCTGTAACTGCATTTCCACCATTGGGTGTAGGTTTCAATGTGAGAAGTTCTTTGAACGTGATCATCTGCTCCTCTGTGATCAGCTGGGCAGCAATGCTGCCCAACTTCTCACGAATTTGAAGAGCAGTCATAGTGGAAGATGGAATGTCGAAGAATTCAGCCTGTTGCTTGAAAAGCTGCACATCAAGTTTAGTTTAGTTTGCCTGTATCAGTGGTTGCAGGCTAAGCTTACTGCGATGGAGAATGGCCAGAACTTCTCTGGAGCAGCACGAGCAACCTTGATCATATCAACATTAAAACGTCCTGATATGTGGGCTAGAAGTGCTTACGGCGAGTCCAGCTTCATGAGTGTAAGTCGAAGTTGCATGCCAGGGCTGGACTTGGAGCCTCATGATAACTTTCACTTTACCATAATATTGCCCTCCAACATCCACCAGCGGCTTCAGGACGTTATCGATTGCGAATGATAACTTTGCGCTGTCCGATGAACAGAGTTAGAAAACAGTTGTAAGAATTGGCTTCTGTGAACGCAAACCTGAACGGGCAGACGTAGTCAACTGGAACTGTTAATCGCAAGCGCTTTCTTTGTTGCCGACGGTTACTTACGAAAGATGTCAAGGGTATGCGGGGCGTCGTATGCGCCGGCGATAATCATCGATCGAAGAGAGGGTTGAAGAGCCATGATACTCGAGGATTGACAACGTTGAAGGTGGTCGATATCTAGTACGTGTGATCAAGGTGACTAAGTGCTGAGTGCTGTTATATTTGGCCACCGTCATCAGCAGCCTTGAGCGATAGTAAATTCAAATCACTACTACTTAAATAGGAGGTCACCTTGTCACGTGATCGAGCTAGTTCTGGTTTCACTTCACTTGACAACTTGACGTTCAAGCTGTAACCGCATGGTGGTAAGTATTCATATCAAGTCATCAACTCACAGAATCTTCATATCAAGAGCTGCCCCGACCATCGCTCGTTTCTGACTCCAGTGGGTTCATAAGTAATGTAACCAGTGCTGGGTGCAGAGACAGCGCTAGCGTAGCTGCTAGTTCCAATGAGGGCCTCATTGCTAGTAGTCGACACATACTATGACAACAAAACCGACATCAAACCCATTCGTAACTATTGAATAATACTAGTTGGAATTTTGACAAGTCTGCTTGTGGTTCGCAGGGCAGATTCAGACCTGCTGTGATAACGCATATATCATGATAATTGACCGAACCTGTCCTGTCCCCGAGCAAGGAAGAACAATAAAAGCTTGTAACCCAACTTACGTCCTCAGAAGTCTCTTCAATGCACATAAACATGGATGCAGCGATAAGGAAAGGTCGCGGCACTTCCCGCAGCATTTTTACATTACATAGTTCACATTGGCGTGCTGCAGCCTGCCGGTGGGTTGAGGGCAAAGATGGAAGCAATGACATTAATTACATCCGAGAACGGGGATGCTATTACTTACACTGTACAAACACTGTAGCATACTAGTAAATAGTAAATACTAGTCTCCCGTACCATAGGCAGTATTATGAGTAAATACCGTGACTTCTACTAACTTGAAGTACTAACTTGAAGTACTAGTAGGGGCGTCTGACTCCGCCTGGCCAGCCCGACTCCTGAGCATTCCGGATCAGATCTAGGACCAACCAATCTTAACGCTCAGTTCAATCCCTGTTGAGTTGCCTTGAGGAGTCATTATTGTACAGTGCACACGAGTTCTACGTTGCTCAGCCTCAGTGCATCATAGGGGTCCTTCCTGGCCTTCTGGCTATGGCCAGTCAGCAACGCCCTCTTACATAGTATAAATCCCGACAAGTGCGTTGCCGCCCAACTAAGGAACGACACTCCCTGCATCATGTTTTACAGTGCCCCAATTATCGATTTCTCATCTCAAATATCTGGAAAGCTCGGGCCTCGAATTGCGTCTGGATGCTTTGGCGATGTCTATCGATGTACTGTCGAGTCCAGGGAAGGGAAAACCGAGGTCCGTCGACTCTGACCAACACGATTCGGTTCACAAGTTGATCATCTAATTTTCAGGTCGCAGTAAAGGTGTTCAGGAATGATCCTACGAGAACTACGGAGAAAATTGAAAAAGTCAGTCTTCCAATCCAACTATAGCAAGTAGAACCACGCATTGAGGCTTCACATGATTTATTAGGCAATATGTCGCGAACTCAAGGTATGGCTCAGGCTGAAACACTCAACTATAGTTCCACTACTTGGTTTCGCATCTGAGTCCATCGAACCTCCATTTCCGGCTTTGGTTTCGCAATGGATGCCCTCTGGAACACTACATACATACCTCAAGGACAGAGCCAACACCCTTGACGATTCTGCTAAATTTGAATTTGTGAGTTTTTTTTTTCACCAATCGCATTCACCACGAGCTCATTGATTTTCGTTCTGCCGCTAGGCCGAACGCATCGCTGATGGCCTTAATTATCGTCCGTCAATTTTGATGATGTTGTCATTTGTGTTTTGATTCCCACCCAGTTCATTCAAATAATGTCGTCCACGGAGACCTTCATCCCGTAACTACAAATCGCCTCTTGTGAAACTTGCGCTCATCCACGAATCCGCAGGGAAATGTGCTCATAGATGATTTAGGCAATCCACGCCTCACAGATTTCGGTCTTGCAACAGTTGTAGGGGATGTGGAGCTACAATTGAGCACTGCCACTGCAGAACGCAGTTTCAATTCTCGATTTCGCGCGCCTGAAATCATTGGAATCGAGCGTGACTTCAATGGGAGACCGACTTTCAAGAGTGATATTTATTCTTTTGGTGGCATGATGTTCTTCGTGCGACCTCTCTATCTTGCTGTAGCTTTATCCTAACCTTCTCCTCTCAGGTCTTTTCTGGGGATATACCATGGAGGGAGAAGAACTCGTATCAAGTCACCATTGAACTGTTGAAAAGAGCTACCCCCGCGCGTCCAGACAAGATCCTTGACGGTCACTGGGACTTGATTCGACAATGCTGGTCTTGGGACCCATGCCATCGTCCGTGGGCTGCGGGAGTTCTTGAACGCATAATAACGGTCCAGACCGCTGATAATATTTCTCGGAATTGTCCTCGGTAAGTCAGGACTAAGAGATGTCATGTTGCACATCATGAAACCTATTACCAGTCCTAAGGTCACTACTCCCATGCAATCTACTGCTCATCGTCTCTACTCAATCGTCCGTTCAATCACAACATACATGCGGCGATACCCAATCGGCGATGAAGATATCTGGCACACAGCCCCATCTTCACGTGGAGTTTCTACAGTGCCACCCACGACTCAGGATGTTGTGCCAGTATCAATGTTTTCAGATAAACCGCCGTATGAAACAGACGAGGTCAGACGAGCGCGTGCTCGAGATCGCTTCAAGAGTGCTGTTTCGACTGTTATGTTGTTGCAGTCATATACAGGAAGCCTTGGATCACCATCTCTAATAGAAAACGTAGCTCAATGTTCAGCGGTTTCTGCCGTCTCCAAAAGGTTGCCAGATGAAACGCCGTACGAAACAGACGTGGTCAAACGAGCGCGTGCTCGAGATCGCTTCACGAGTGTTGTTCAGACTGTTATGCTGTTGCAGTCACAAGTTCATACACTGTGCCGGAAAATGTCTGCATATCCACTTTGATTTTTCCTTATCTCTGCTGATGTCGTTCTGCAGCTGGTGATATCTTGATATGGAGCTGAGAAATTGTTGCCGTTTTACACCACATCTGTCCCACAGACCCATTTAACTTATATAACATGCAATCTGTTCGCAGGTGACCCTTTCGCAATAGCTGCAGGCGGACACGATGGTAGTATCCACATATGGGCAACATTTTTATCCCCTTCTCCCATAGCTCCATCCTGTGATGGACATGATACGACATCAATCTCTGAATCGTCGCTGTCAAACTACTATCCTGGGGATGGAATGCAGACAGAATCCCTGAAGCTCATTTTCTGGAGGTGATCGCGTCTTCGGCGAAGACGGTCACTGAGTATGGTATCAATAACTTTCTCGTCGAGGTCAAGTTCGGATTCTGTTTGTGGGAGTACGAGTCGTTAATCAGATACCTACGCGCACTCTGCAGCACGACTTTTTAGATGTATATGCATCCTATGAAAGCACAATCGAGTATCCTGGCACAGGTACTTCAGATCCAGCTAGACAGTGCCGCTATATAGCATCTCCGATGCAGGTCAGCCCGCACCGGCTCATAAAGCTTATCCTTCGCCGGTATACCTGCGTGATGCATCTAGAGTCGAATGGTTAGAACCAGCACGCTCTCATGAGTTTGGCCCCTGAACGATTAGTCTCGTCGAACAAGACATTATAGGGACGAAGTTAACCGGGTCGAGTGGTCTGCTCGTCTTCGATGTCCAAATGGTTGCAAATGCTAACTTGTAACAGCGAACTAGAATTTGTCTGCATACATCATCATCCTGGTTCACGGCGCATTTTCAGACGGATCTTCTGGAGAGGTTCGGCCACAAATCGCTGGACGCAGCGCATGTCAGTCACACCACGTTCAGTCTTTGGGCCGCACTAAAAAGGGCAAGCCCATCCCAGTAGAACTTCGCTTCGAGACAGTAGCATGTAACCACTCAGCTAGCAAGCCTAATTTCAAGTGATCAAGTAATCTGGATGCATTACTTTCGGAATAAATACCTGCAATTTTTGCCCACGGACTTTTTTTTTGCTGATAAGACGAATCAAGTGAGCAACGCAGAGTCCGCCTATCATCATGCACTGAAGATCATTATCGATCAAGGTGAAGGTAGTGCTGGAGCGGACCGAATGGGAATGTTGTAATGTGCAGGACGCGCCAAAGATTGAGATGCACAAGACAAACACGCTTTTGCACGATTCAGAGGTGCGCATTTGACCTGACATATACCACATATAATCTTTTTATGGCCTAGGTCGCACCAATGGTTTGTCAGCTACTGCTTGCAACAGACACAGCCATTTTTTATCTGTTGGTACATTCCAGAAGAACTAGCAAGTTAGTGACCTGGGCTTTCGGCGGGGCCTTAGTATGGTCAACATCCATTCGATCATGACCAATGGTTCAGGAACCGTCCCTGAATGGAACGCTGCTCCCGCACTAGGCCAGTGCCGAGGAAGGTCCAAGCAAAGTTGACGATGCAGCCAGGAAGCGATCAAACTTCACCTTAACTGTGCGATCAATATTCTTCATGATGTGAAGAAGGAGATATCAAATTAACATATCCTGTCTATACATTAATATACCACCACTTCATCGAATTAAATAGGCATCGCTGACCTCTAGCGGTGCGCTTGGTGCTAGCACGTAATTTGACGAGCGTCGAGACATACTTATGATTACTTGAGATGCTTCAGGACAGCTGATCGAGTCATACTAGCTGCAGCACCTATTAATTTCAGTAGACCCGAACATACCGATCCCAGCCCGTGATGAAAATTTGACTATGAAGATTCTTGGATGATCCGTGGAATCTTCGAATGTCCGAGTCAGAGTTTATTATAATGCGGAACTCCACAATATGAATAAACCTCTTCTATCGACTGTAGAGATGCCGCTTTTCGTTGACGTATTTGAACCAGAAATGAGAGTAGAGTTCACGTATAGCCAGAGCTTAGATCGTTTGACCCCGAGCCCGGGGGTAGAATTCCTGTGTGCGGCCATGATAACTCTTGTCATAAGGTATGACCACGCCATGACCAATACCTTGTTACAAGAAAGGATTGACCGCCATGGCGGTCCGTGGTATTACTGGGTGGCTCAGGCCAGGCCTATTGGTATCAGTATACGTGACGTCGACTCTATTATTCGGGAAGTGTGAAGCTGTACCGCCCGGATTATCCGAGGGAGAAAGATATGCAACAAAATGCAAGAAGAAGCTGTGCCTCGGCCAACAAGCCCCAGTTAGTAGATTCTGTCCTTGTTCTGTCCTGACGGTGATTCTAGAATTGTTGAATTTTCCTTTCGCCAGACGCGATGCGGTTCTGATACAGACTCCAATGAAGTGCCTTGAGAGTGCCCTTTACAAACTTATGCTTTTACACAGCAGTGTATCATGATTGCACTGGATTCTGGAAAATCAGGGTTGAATAATGTCACGTGATTAGGAGCCCATTACTTGCACGTCAAAACGGTTCATTTGGACAAGGACGAAGAATTCTTAGACCCTCCACCGTGCGGGAACAACCCGAGCGATCCTTATTCGTCTCAATTCACAGTCGATCCAAACCTTTGATCTGCGAAGTTCACGTTTGGTAAACATCAGCGTCAGACTTCGTCCAACTACCGACCCTAACTGAAATCATGTCCTTGACATTCTCGACGTTCATCATGACACTCGCTGAAGCAATTCAGTCTGAAAATGGGCCCAACTTGGCCTATCTACTTCGCCCAACCAGTCCGCACGGGAAGGATCTGGTCAAGGAGTTTCGTAATCCTACAGTGCGTCTTTGATTCATCCTTTGGAGCCATGTTAACATCCAGAGCGGATGTCCAGCGTGAAGGACTAACTGCGCGCTATGGCGGATGCATCGAGAGCCCATGGGACGACATCGCTATTAGATATGTCATGGTCACAACGCACATCGCACGCAAACGCGCTGGGGAGGCATTCAATGAGCAGTCGCAGCTTGTCTCGTACGTATCTATATCCTGTCAGCTATTTCCTTAGCTCACTTGCTTACAGTCAGTTCTTCCGCTACTTTATTAATAATACTGGATGGACACTGCCTGCACTGTTCTCGATGCTGAGAGACCTACGAGATCTTGCATTTGATGTGAGACATCACATAATATTCTAGCTGTTGAAATCTCACGGAATGCTGTAGGCCGACAACTATGCAAAATATAACAACCAGAAAAGCGAGTGCATGGAGAGCGCTGCTGGTGTTGTTTCTAAGGCGTTTAGCAACTGCATGATGGACAGGTACCGTACTTGTTAACCTGTCCCTTTATTATTGGCAGGCGCCCAACACCTCGCTAGAACTTCGCCTCCGAGCGAATCCCGTAAATGGGGCGTATACTATGTGGTTGGACTTGTCTTAAAATGTTACTTCCGAGTCCGTCTCCGTCGCTCATATGATGCTTGCATTGCCTTCTGACATTTTTTAGGTGAAACGGATATCGCTGTCAAAAAATATCCTCAGAGCGCTCAATGCTAACCCAGACATACCACCTCTCTCAGAGTATCCTCGCTCACATCAAGTGCGTTTTCACAGGGGATCTGTTCTTGGATGCTGACGACTTGCAAGGTCACCTACCGCTACTACCTGGGCATGCTAAGTTTCCTAAATGAAGATTTTACTAAGGTACGCGCCCCTATTGTAGCGACGTGAATTCAATCGAGCTTACCGCCCACCAGTCCGAACAGGAACTAACACTGGCTTTCTATCACTGCTATATCCCAGCACAAAGTAACCAAGAGTAAGGAACGCCATTCGCTTACCATGCCTTTTAAATTGATTACCGTGAATTAGGCGTATACTGACGTACCTGATCCCACTCCGTATTCTCCGTGGGCACCTCCCTACCAGAGATCTGATGGATCGCTTCCCGGTGCTTGATGAACTGCTCGCGCCCTTCGTTGCCGCTATCCGTGCAGGAGATATATCTGCATATGATGCAGCACTGCAGAAGTGGGAACGGCGCCTGCTTGAGCTCAACCTGTGGTTAACACTGGAACGAGCAAGAGAGTTATGCATCAGGGGACTTTTCAGACGCGTGTACGTGGATCACTGGTGAGCAGTGAGATGGAACGCAAACTGACTACCTTCATCAAGCTGGGTGGCGACTGACAAGAGTACGCGGATACCTATTGCTATGTTCCATTGCTCGTTGCGATTAAAGGGGATCGATGTCTCGATGGATGAAGCTGAATGTTATGTTGCGAATATGATCTATCAGGGGTATATGAGAGGTTATATCTCTCATGAGAAGCAGATGGTAGTGTTGGCTAGTACGAATGCCTTTCCCAGAGTGGCGGATCGTTCGGCTCCGTTGTCGTAGAGAATGTACAGGAACACAGCGTTTCGTGGCATTGGCGAGATTCTTTTATCAGAAACTAATACTGCAGAGTAGTATGGAAGGTTGGGAAGCCGAGACAAAGCCCATTGACCCACTGACAAGCCAAATGACCAAGCTGTGCATAATGTGAATTTTATTTCGGAAGGCAGTGCAAGAATGACAAGAACGACATTAATAATGAGCTGTGGCCCGTGGCCAACCCATGACCCAATTGTGCTATAGTACTTACGCTTAGAAAATGGCCTGGTGTCGGTTGGGTCCACATTGGTGAATCTCCACCGTGGCTGTACTGCATGCTTGGAGAGCTTCGTCACGCGCCAGTAAATGCTATATAAGCCAGGTTCAATCGCGGGTCCCAAGTCGGCTTCTCATCTCACTTACCTGGTCATTCCCTTACCTCTCTCATCTACTCTCAAAGTCCGGCTATCATGGGAAACGGTCCGTCCAAACGATCACGCTCAAGGGGGGGCCAATTTGGTGACTTCACCGTTGACAACAAATCATCTGTTGCTAGACCCTCCAGCACATATCCATCAGCACCACCACCATATACCCCTTCTGCTACATCACCAGTAGCCGACTCATACTCCGCAGGTACACAGTCCCCTCCAGGTTCTCGTCACACAAAATTATTTACGATACCACCACCAGCTTCTCGAACTGCAGCGAGAACAGAATATCTTCGCACGCCTCTGCGTGCAGAATCATTCGAAGATGCGCTAGATACGTTGCGCCAATATGATACAATCATCCTCATGGACGACTCTTCGTCTATGGCTGGACCACTATGGAAAGAGGTATAACGCTCCTCATGTTCCTCGCCTGTCAGCGCTGAAATCACCTTCCTGCTTAGGCGAAAAAAGCTCTTGCCACGCTTGCTGATGTAGCGAGTCGATATGATACCAATGGCGTTGACATTCACTTCCTGAACTATTCCGAAAGCATAACAGGAGTCACAGTAAGCTAAATTATTGCATGCCACAAATTATTGCTGATCAACCTTTGACATAGAATGGCAAGTCTGTGAATGAACATTTCGCCGGCCTCCGGCCCGAAGGCCCAACACCTATTGGGCATCGCCTCGATATCATCCTTGGCGATTATTTCCGAGGCCTGGATGCTGCTAAAAAGCAGGAGGATGCTGGGGACTACTACGCGCGCAAGCAAATTAAGCCCGTGAATGTAATCGTTATTACTGATGGGGCGCCAAGTGAGTTTGTGCGCGCCCATTAGTTTACTTTCCTGACCTATTCACTCGTAGCGGACGACCCGGAGAGTGTGATCGTCTCTTATGCTAAACGACTCGACACCGATAAGTGGCCCCTCGCACAGGTGATTGGGAATGGCCCGTTTGCTTTGCCAGTCGCTTATTGAGCTTTTGCATAGGTTGGGATACAGTTCGTTCAGATAGGGACTTCCAGACAAGCAACGCTGTTCCTTAAAGACCTGGATGATAGTTTGAAGAATATGCACCAGATACGGGTATGCACAACATCACATGCTAATGCATCCTTGACTGAAAACACCACCAGGATATCGTCGACACGACCCCCTATATTGGCGAGGTGAATGCCGAGATGCTCATCAAGGTCCTTCTCGGTGGTATCAATCGCCGCGTGGACACAAAAGGTGGTGCAGCAGTCATGTTTTAAACTATACACTTTTATAATGCAACCGAAGCGGAACCTCGATATTGCGATATTCAGCCATGTACCCTATACTTAAGATTGGTAATAAATTAGAACCCATGTAGCCTACCTGCCATAAATCTTTGTATTATTATGTAGCACTCAATTGCGAGTCCTAGTCTTCCAATATGAATGCAAGAACGCCCAAGAGCCCTCCCGTTCAGCTGTCGCTCCCCATGCGCAAGAAGCACACAATGCCATCCACTTCCGACGATAACTTGTCCAGATGATCGGCAAAGGTTGCCCTCGTAACTCATCACCGAGGCATTGATGGAGAACGAAGATTCCGGCAAGTGCGTCGCCCGTGATTTCGTCGTTGCCATCGTCATCGCTTTCATAATTTAGGAAGCAGAGAACCCAATGATGCCTCGCCGAAACAAGCCGAAAACAGGAAGTACATATTTGCAGCTCTAAAAATTGGCACTTGCTCGGGGGCACTTGCCTTTGCACCTTGAGGGGGTATCGATAATGGTGATCAAATACGGGTCGCCGTCGTGGTGATGTGGCGTCAAAGATCTTCGGTCCTCATGGGTACTAAGCAGAACGGAAGACGTGTATCGGGGCGCGATTATGTCGTAGGCAATATTGTCCATGATCGGACCTATTGCACGCGGCATCTTCCGGAGTCGTGAGCGAGGATCTGAAGCATCCACTTTGTGCTTCCCGAGTAGCATCACGAGTCATTGCTACGAAACATTCATTGGATTGCCATCAGATCGTTGAGCGTAGGGACCCCAGGGCCACGCAGCCAACTGAATGGCCTGTCTCAAGAATATGATCAGCAACGCTGCGGTACGGGACAAGAAAACCGATACGGAAAGTGCCTTCGCACACTCTCCGGCTGGAACGACACGGGGATCCTACCACGACCGAGTAGAAACTCTAGTTGCATGTGATCATGAAGTTTTATGACCTCGGAGACACAGGGAGAGTACATCTCGAACAGCATCATGCTTGTCGATTTAGTCCTATAGAAGTGGTGAGTTGTACTATGTATTTATGACCTCGTGTTGAGACTTATTAATAATTGAATGGAGAGAGCTGCTCTTGAGACACCAACTTGTCACCAAAGGTGTGGCTGAATGACAGACCTATTTGAAAGTCCTCAAATATGAAAGCGCCGCTGCAGAAGAGTGGAAGATGCAGATTAATGCATCACAAGGCGGTAAAGAGATAATTACATCACTATAGGTGGCGGTATGACGCATTACGGTCACGCATAAACTATGCATGAGGTCTCACATGTTGCACCCGAGTTGCACAGAAATTCCAGAAGATAATGCATCACCCAATGCAACCACGAGCACCGGCAAATACCCGTCACCGAGCCATTGAGCGAGCGGGAACAAATATTAGGTCACTCAGCACTAGTCGTCAACTCCGAATACAAAATATATTTGCTCTCTATCACACCAATCGTATCCCCGTATGTGATCAAGTGGTTGTTGCTCTTTTCCGGAACCGAGTATGACAACAATTTTCATCTTGTACGAGTCCCGTGTGATCGTGAGATACCTCGTCAAGAAGTCAAGGAATTCCTTTAATCCCCATCGACATTTAGGCCGAGGCTCTGTTTCAGCAAGTCCTACTTCAACGCATTTATTACGCACATTGTCTGTCCAAGCCGTGAGTAGTCGTGTTTGTTGACTCAGCGCAGCTCAGAAGTCTTCTCAAGTCGCCGCGGTCTGGCGCGTGTCCGCGGGATGTTGACCTGTGCTCAAAGGTAATATGGATGCATGAACCATGGCAAACAGAAGTACCTTGCTGGTGATATGTCTCTTGTCCTTACCGCGTAGGACCCTGGCTATGGAGTAACAATAACCAACACGTTTGTTAGTCACGCTCGCCGATTGGTTGTATCTGCCGTACGGCCCAGCGTTTTTCTGAGCTGGCTTTTCTGAGTAGACCTACATAATCTTGCCAGGTGAGAGCTAGGCTGAGATGCGGATATCCGAGTCGTGAGTCTAGATGATCATGTGCACAGTGTAGGTACCAGGTGGTGCCAGTGGAAACTTGAGAGGCACTTCTGGACTTTCCGTCAAAAATGGTGCGTGAGCGCTTTTCAAGACATCGTTCGGAAACTGGTGCAGTATCAAACTTCCATCATGATACATAGTAATATGATGACAGCCAGAAGCCAAATCCTGCTGCTCTCGCCGATGTCGGAGTGACGGGGAGTCAGACGTGAAGCGTTAAAGCGTTACAGTCATGTGACCTTTTCCCACATCTTTTAAGTTCGACATCTTGTCCGCTGCTGGAATTCGGAAAGGGACCACCACTCGAACTCTCATATGTCGGACAAGTACGAATCAGAGTTAACCTTTTTGCTGCAAAACTCGCAATCGGTCAAGTCGTAGAGTTTATGACACGTCGTGAATCACGAAAGAGAGACACTGGCTACATTCTGGAAATCATGTACAGGGGCGTTGGCTTTTCATTGTTTCGAGTCGATACTCTGAGTTTTGACACAGAGAAGGAAGTATACTTGACGCAGCAATGCGTTTGAAAACCCAATATCGTCAAACGGACAGTACCGTGCCACTATTACATCAAGGAAACTGATCATCCGACTTGTGCAGAAAGGGTACCTTGACTGAGTCTCGCAAGGGTAAATGTGAGAAGGCGAATACCATCATATTTCATGCGGAGTCCCAGTGGTTCTTATTAAACAGTCACCTAAGGAATGGTTCTGAGAGAAGGTCGCGGCAATGGAAGGGGATTTTCTTGTTTGCATAGACTTCGAGTGGCCCAGGCCTTGAGGTATGTTTCGAGCCAATGAGCTCTTTACGAGCGCTAGTCTTCCAATGCGAACCCAAGAGCGATACAGCCTTGAACATCTCTCTGGACCAGCTCTCGCTCCTCCTGCGCAAGAAACGCAAGTCAAGAAATTCGACAACATGCTTGAGAAAATGACACTGTTAGCGAATGGCCATCGCAAGACTCAATGAACCCACTTGATGAACCATGACAGCTTGCCCTCATCGCGTAAAATATCTTCAACTCATGCTTCATATGCCGTTCACTCCCCATTGCCCCTCACACAAGGATGCATTCCAGAACACTTTTCGCTCTCCGGATTTGTAGGAGAAATACGAAGGTCAACCCGTAGATCGACATCACGCGTGAAGTGAAGGTGTACGCCAGTGGAAAAGGGACTGCAAATTCGACGAGCAGACCATCAAGATTTTTCACTGTCTGTGCAGTGGTAGTGCTTTTGTTCCCCTGATAGGAGAGATGAACAAGGGAAGTCTCGATGCACTCTGTAGCATTGGCATCCTCGACTTCCCTAAATGTGCTGCACTGTTCAGGAAGTGGAAGCTTTGCCAGTGTTGCTGGCTGTCCATCTAGTGCTTCCATAATAAGGTAAGTGGGACACTTGCCCTTGCAAAGAGTACATGTGCAAAATGGTTAGTGGCATCTCCTCCAGTTATTAGACACAAACCCCAGACGACCGCGACGCGGCCGGCGCAAAAAATCGCAGTCCTCGGTCAGCACATGAATAAGCTGTACGATCTTGTCAGAGACAAGTTCTCTGGGTCTGAAGCACCCGCACTGGATTGCCATTAAATCGTTGAGCAAAGGGATCCCCAGGCCCCACAGAAAGCCAACTGCCTTGCCTGTCTAGGATACGATTAATAGCACTGTGGTACGGTCCAAGAAAACAGATGCGGAAAGTGCCTTCGCATACTCCGACTGAAACGATACGGGATCCTACTACTACCGCGACCGAGTAGGAACTCTGGTTGCTTGTGATCATGAGATTTTTATGGATATGGCTGCAGACTAGTGGTGGACGATACTGGCATCAAGAGGACCCAAAGTTACTAACTTTTATTTAATGCTTACAATAATTTTTACCGTTCGGAATTGCTCACGGAGCCCTATCACAGATGAACAATTTTGATTGGCTGACACACCAGTACTTATTCGCTGGAAATTTACTTCATAAACCGAACTGCAGACCGGACCCCGGATACAGAAATGATCTTCGCGTCCTGTCGACTTCCACCTTCAAATTGTATCACTCCCCACCCCCGAGTATTTCTGATCAAATGATTAAGTTGTACGGTTTCCCCACTTCCCCCTACACACGCCTTGTTGCTCTTGTCTGCAAAGAAGAGCGTATCGCGTATGAATTCATCAACGTAGATGTATTTGGTAAACGCGAACATAAGGAAGCGACTTTCATGGAGAAGCAGCCATTCGGACAGGTCCCATACATTGTGAGTCCACTTTATGACATTTGGTTCCTCCCAGTGCTCACACACGCTATCGAGGATGACAACGGTTTTATTTTGTATGAATCTCATGCGATCGCAAGATACCTCATCAAGAAGTACTCGAGTCAGGCTCCATTAATCCCCACAGACCTTAGGGAAGAGGCTCTATTTGAGCAAGCAGCTTCGATAGAGAGGTCTAACTTCAACCCATTTGTTGCGCCTATTGTTTATGAAAAATTATTGAAGCCGTAAGTAATCGTATTTCTCAGCTGAACGCAGCTTACAAAACTCCTCAAGTCGCCGTGGTCTGCAGCCCAATGAGGCACGTATCAGTGAGCTGTTGACCACGCTCAACCGTAACATGGATGCGTACGACGTGATCCTCGGCAAACAAAAGTACCTCGCCGGCGATGTGCGCCTTCCGTCTTTATCGTCTACCTTGGCTATGCAATACTAACGACGGATATTTAGTCGGTCACGTTGGCTGATCTGTCGCATCTACCATTCGGTGCTGCATTTTTCCGACTCGACGCATCCTTTGCTGAGGTATTTGAAAGCAGGCCTAATGTTGCAAGGTGAGAGCTGAGATCGTGGGTACCACGAATATAATCGAATCGATTTTCCACAGGTGGTGGAAAGATATCACGAACAGACCTACTTGGCTTGCCGTGAAAGATGGAGCATAAGTTTTGTTGAAGGCATCGTCCGGAAAACAGTGCGGTGCAGACTGACTGTCCGTGGATATATGGTACCAATAGAAGTCAATGAAATCGATTGTCTGCTCTCGCCACGCAAAAGGTCAATGTCAACATGGAAAGTGCAAGATGATTAAGCCTGGACTGTGTCTCAACTCCAATCGCTATGGCCCTCCATGACCCCGTTGACAGGCTACTGACCCAAAGGAAAAACACATCGACCATTCAATCATTGGCATTTGGATTCCGTCAACTTCCTGTTTAAAATACTTGATGAAAAGCTGATTATGACTTAGTTACCTAGGCAGACTAGGACCGTTCGGAGGTTCATTCATTCCTGTTATCTTCATTGCTTAGTTCCGTCAACGAACTATGACATTTCAAAATTTGACCACTCGATTGTCCTACGAGTTCGTCTTGCTAGCACATGCCTTTCTGCACCAAGCCCTTCTATAAGAAGCACATAGACTCCCCAAACATACTTTTCGAAAAGTGAAGAGGTTGTGACAACGGACATTTTAAACGCGCTGTCTAATGTGGTCAGTGGTGATTCTCCACTGGACTAATCACATCGAATTTCAAGAAAAAATTAGTAGGTATTGTGCATATGCGTTGAAAATTAATAGCTGAGCCACACAAAAAGGATGAGCTCTAACGGAACTCTAATAAGTACTACATACTACTATCCAACCATTCCATAAGTTCCGCCGCGAAATATGTGGAAATTATGTTAGCACCTGATTCGGCGTAAGTCTAAATCACTGGGAGCACATTGCTTGCATATCACCCACCTGCTCGAACCATACACTGAGCGCTCTCAATCACTACTGTTTTCAAGTCAAACGCCCCTGTGGCTGCGCCAGCCCGTAGCATTACATATTCACCGCTTACCTGCGCGCATGCTATCGGGTGATCAGGGACGAGCCGCGTTGCTTCAGCAATGATGTCCAAGTAAAACAATGCGGGCTTGATCATGATGATGTCGGCACCTTCGGCGGCGTCTCGTTGCTGTCACCATGTTCAAATACGATAAACAACAATAAAATTTGGCTTACGATGATGCGCCGAGCAAGTCCCTTGGCAGAAACAGGCGGCTGGTAACATTGTCGGTCTCCAAACGCAGGTGCGTTCCCTGCTGCACTTCTGTTAAGATGGATGAGTGGGCAAAGAAACTGCATTGACGATATTACTTGCCGAAATGGACCGTAGAGCGAAGTGGCAAATTTGGGCGAAAAGCTCATCAGCGTGCATCTGTTTCCAAATCCTGCATCGATGAGCTTTTGTTTTACTGTTTTAATTCGCCCATCCATCATGTCGCTTGGCGCCACGCAGTCCGCGCCAGCACGCGCATATGCAAGTGCAATATCCGCTATCCTCGCCACAGAAATTTCGGTATTGATAACACCGTCTGGGTGGAGAAATCCGCAATGCCCGTGCACGTTATAGTGACATAAGCAAACATCCACAGCGATGTATAGTGAAGGAAACAATTCTCGTAATTTTTGAATGGCTAAGATTACAGGGCTGTTGGGGTCGTCCGCAGCCGAGGCTTGACTGTCCTTGTTTGCAATCAGCATTTCAGAGTTATCGCCGAGCAAAGGCAGCTCACTTTCTCGACCTTGGTTGGTGCCCCAAGAATAAATACACTTTTTAGTCCTTTCTGTATGATGGGGCCGAGAAAACCTTCAAGCCTATTTACTCCCCATCGTCGTTGGCCGGGAAGGGAAGGTACGTCTGCATTAGAATCGGGATCATCGCTGATGAGAATTGGATACATGAACATAGACTTCGTGAGCTCAGAACGGTTCTGCCATGATCGCGAAACTGGGTGCTGGTACCCTCCTTGAAGAACTGAGCTAAAAAAACAGATGACGGTTATCAGACCGGAATGTCCGGGAAGAGGATCAACATACGAAATATCCATTACTGAACTTCGAGCTTTGTTGGGGGACTACTGACCTACACCGACATGCAGATTATATATGTTGTCCAAGCCTACTATAACATAATTTTGAATGGTTCACATGTGACGGACCGCTACGGTTAGACTCTACGTATGATCCGCTGAATGTGCTCGTCGGACGGGCCTGACTTCTCGGTTCGGTTGCCAGATCATGAAATTAGCCTGTTTATATAGCAAAACCATATCTGATGATTCTGATCTGACCCTTATACTGAACCGTGTACGGGCTACAGTACAGCTAATTTCATACGATGGACCACCAAGTTTGTTCAGTTGTGGTAGACAAACAGAAAGATCTACTGCAGAACCTATTTCGCACCAACTCACCGACTTTCAAATCAGCAAAACCGCTGAAATTAACGCTTAATTCACGTAGCATAAGCGCGTTACGAACATTTACGGCTCCAGCGATGGTGATACGCGATTGGTGGAGAACTCAGATGGAAGTCAACACCGTAAGCTTTTACGAAAATCGGTGTAATCAAGGGATCGTAGAACGATGGTTCAACGATGGTTTCAACATTCAGATCGGCGCCAGGACAACTCATCCGGACGCCCATTCGGCTGGTTTTCGGACTCCGTCTTTTGCCATTCCCGTTAGCGAAAGTGTGGACTTTCATCGTCTCCTCCTCGCATCCGTCGTACGTACTGCCGATATGTACTTTCTACGTAAATTAAGCCAAGCTCAACACATCTAAAAGTTCAAACTTCTCATTGAGTGCTCATTGAGCTGAGTCTGATTTCAGCCGAGCGCGTAACATCGCGTAGGCATCGCTAACATCGCCTACGTGCTCGCGTAGGCTTGAAACAAGCTTGAAATTGTTAACGTAAAATGAGTCCTCTCTCTGATGCATTAGACCTGAGAGGACTCATTTTACGTTAACAATTTCAAGCTTTTTCAAGCCTACGCGAGCACTCTCAATGGTGGAGAGGCTCGCTTACAAACTTAACCGATGCCGGGTCCATAATGTCCACTTCGCTTCGCTTCAGCTCACCTCGCGGCAACACTAGTAGTCCAAGTCCATAACCCGACGAGTCGGCGAACGACGGGTGCGAGGAGGAGACGATGAAAGTCCACACTTTATTAGAGCATCTAACACTAGTGTTTCGAGGCCAATTATGTCCGCTCCAACAGACCTCTTAGATTCTTTGTCTGCTGAACTAGCTCAACAGCTCAGGAATCATGTAGATCAGTTCCTCCTCGAGATCATACGCCCGAATTCTGCATCCCACTTTGCATGTTCAGCTCGTGAATTGGCACCATTCCGCAAGGCTGTCGCAGGGGACCCAAGCAATGATCCGGAGTTCTTACGCAGCTTTCGTGAATTCGTTCCGCTGACAAACTACGAGGCTTACAGGCCATTCGTATCAAAATTCTTTGCAACTGCTTGTAAAGAAGTTGATGTCGAAAACATGCTCGCACCTGGAATGCCCTTCTTTCTTTCCACGTCCAGTGCAACATCTGGGAAAGCACCGAAGATACTCCCGAAATATCGACCTCCGCCACAATATTTACGGCAACCTATCCACGCGCTTTCTTCGTCGGCGGGTAGTGCATTGGCAACAGCTTCGGTGAATTACCGGGAGATTGTGAACATAGAATGCAAGAACGGTGGTGCTCCGATGAAGTTAGTTGTCTGTTCAGTGGGCAGCGGTCTTAGACGCATGCAAATGGGCTGGGATGTAGAGGACGACTACAAAAGGCTTGATTTATGGCGTAAGTCTCTCCCTACCCAGTGACTACGTGCAGATTTTGATACTGTGTCAGTTCCCGGACAGACGGGGCCACATGCAATAGCTCTCGTCAATAACTATCGTTCTTTCCTTCTTCTGCATGCCCTTTTTGCACTGGCGGATCCGGGGATGACGTCCATGTGTTTCCTCTTTGCGCCTCTATTTATTAGTATGATGCAGTACATCGAGGATGAATGGCTGGTCATTGTCGACTGTATTAAGAAGGGTATCATACCAGACCTCGAAGACATAGAACATGCGCGACCAGCGCTGGAAGTCAGTTTTTCGTACACTCCATATGTCATATTTAGCTCACAATTTTTATAGAAACACTTCGTCCCGAACCCTCTTCGTGCTGCGGAACTTCAAGCCATTGGACCTCCTTCCGCCAAGGCCAACTGGGCAGTTCATGTATGGCCTGCCTTGAAAACCTTTGTCTCAATCACAGGGGGTACTGCAGCTGCAGTCGTCCCGAAGGTATGTCACCCAGGAATTATTTAATAAGCTAGCGGCTAACAGCTGCAAGGTTATGCACGTCCTAGGGTCTTCTGTCGTCATTCGTTCTCCTGGGTACAGCTCATCGGAATGTGGGATCGGCCTCCCTTATGATAAAAGCGACCCTTCCACTGACTTCAAGATATTGATGATGGATGGGCTCATTGAATTTCTAGAGGTCTCGTCTGACGAGACGCCGCAGTCTGTCTTGTCTCCAGTAAGAATCATCAAAATGCATTCCATATTTATTAATTATCCATCTCCTTAGTGGGAACTTGTCGCTGGTAGGCACTACGAGCCCATCTTGACAACGCGTGATGGGTTATGGAGGTACCGCATCCATGATATTGTCGTCGTCAAGGGTTTCGCACCGGAGGATGGATTACCTGTTGTAAGTTACGTTGAAAGGCAGGAGTAAGTTTAGCATTGTCCACTTTGACACTAACTGACATGTGCACTTGTCAAGCGGCCAACTCAAACTCTCATATGGGACAAGTACGGAGTCGGATTTAACCAGCGCGATCCTGTCTGCTGCCAAACTTTACATCGGTCAAGTCATAGAATTTGTCGTCGTGATTGACGAAAGAGATATGCCGCTTACTTTCGGGTATATACTGGAAATCTCCGGAGAGATTGGTCCGCGCTTCCATTTTGTTCTTAAAGATACTCAAATAAGCTTTGCCAACAGGGAAAGATGCACACACGGCGCCACAATATGCGCTTGAGGACCATATGGCATCAAACGAGAAGTATCGCATCGGCATCGGAGCAGGCAAGGCCAGGAAACCGACCATCCGCCTTGTTGGGAAAGGTACCTTTGCAGAGTTTCGCAAGCTGAAATGTGAGAAGGCGAAGATTGCGATATCTCAGGTGAAGGTTCCGGTGGTTCTTTACGACCAGCCATCCAAAGAATGGTTATTAGAGAGGGTCATAATGGAACTGTGAGCTTCCGAAAGAATGGTTCTTGTAGAGGGTCATAATAGAACTGCGTTATTGTGATAAGTCTTGGTAGCATACATCTTTTCAGTCAGTAGCCCTGAATTACCAGTCCAAATCTTCCAATGTGAACGCAAGGATCTCAAAAGCAGGTGTACACCGCCAACTGCCGAAAACCTATCACACGGGTCTAAAAGTGGTACCCTGTGGCTGACCTTGCAGCAGCGATGGTTTCCTCGCTACCTCTTGCCGAGCAATATAATAATATATCTATAAGGAAGCGAGGAGGCGAAGGGGTTGGGAGACATGCTTACGGCCACCAAAAGAGGTATCAGAGATGCCGGTGATACCCTGACGACCAGACCTGTCACACAGGTTGGTCTCTATAGGTTGTGTATAGCTCTCCCCAATATTGGGCATACATGGAGTCTCAAGTGTCTGCGATGTCTGGTTGACATTTTGTGCGCCATCCCAATCTCACAAGCAGTTGCAGCCAATCATGCATATTTGCGCTATCGAGCATCCAAGCAAATGAAACAGGTCACGAATTACGACGGTTTAGATACAGATACGATTAGCGGGCAGAAATGAGTGTGGTATACATCATATGTGCGTGGATAGGTATGTAAACGAGACAGTGCGGCAGTGAGTGCGACAATGGTGCGAGACAGCGCAACACTAAAACTACACTTGATATCGGAGTATTCGAGCTGTGAGAAGGTGCGGATGTGTGAGACAGTGCGAGAATACGATGGCACAAGACAGAATATGTGAGCGAGAAGGTATGGATGGTGCAACGAATGTATGACGAGATGGAAGATAGTGCGAGATGGTGTACGATCACATTTTTCATAATGGCCATTCAAAGGCACTCTTTTGACGGCCTTGGCCTACCGCGGCCCGTTGGAATGCCTTTTAAGGTCCTTTCAAGGTAATCCAGTGGCATTGTAATGGTACCTTCATTTTTTTGACATTGGATTGCCCTTCTTTATTTCCACGTCCAGTGCAAAGCGGTCTCAGACGCATGCCTGGGCGACTACGGGGGCTTGATTTATGGCGTAAGTCTCTCCTTACCCAGTGACTACGTGCTGATTATGATACTGTGTCAGTTCCCGGCCACATGCAATAGCTCTTGTCAATAACTGTCGCTCTTTCCTTCTTCTGTATGCCCTTTTTGCACTGGCGGATCCGGGGATGACGTCCATGTATTTCCTCTTTGCGACTCTATTTATCAATATGATGCAGTACATCGAGGACGAATGGCTGCCAGTCGTTGTCGGCTGTATTAAGAAGGGTATCATACCAGACCTCGAAAACGTAGAATATGCGCGACCAGCTCTGGAAGTCAGTCTCTCGTATACTGCATATGTCATGTTTGGCTCAATTTTTATAGAAATTCTTCGCCCCAAACCATTTTCGTGCTGCGGAACTTCAAGCCACTGGTCCCCTTCTGCTAAGGCCAACCGGGCAGTTCACGTATGGCCCGCCTTGAGAACCTTTGTCTCAATCACAGGGGGTATTGCAGCTGCAGTCGTCCCGAAGGCATATCACCCAGGCATTATTTAGTAAGCTAGCGGCTAATAGCTGCAAGGTTATGCACTTCCTAGGGTTTTCTGACGTCATTCGTTCTCCTGGGTACAGCTCATCGGCATATGCGATCGGCCTCCCTTATGACAAAAGCGATCCTGTTACTAGCCACAAGATATTGATCATGGATGAACTCATTAAATTTCTAGAGGTCTCGTCTGACGAGACATTACAATCCGTCTTGTCTTCAGGGGGAATCATCAAAATGCATGCATTCCATATTTATCAATTATCCATCTTCTTAGTGGGAACTTGCCGCTGGTAGGCACTACGAGCCCATCTTGACGACCCGCGATGGGTTGTGGAGTTACCGCATCCATGATATCATCATCGTCAAGGGCTTCGCACCGGAGGATGGATTACCTGTTGTAAATTACGTTGGAAGGCAGGAGTAAGTTTAGCATTGTCCATCTCGACACTAACTGACATGTACACTTGTCAAGCGGCCAAATCAAACACTCATATGGGACAAGTACGGAGTCGGGTTTAACCAGCGCGATCCTTTCTGCTGCCGAACTTTACATCGGTCAAGTCATAGAGTTTGTCATCGTGATTGACGAAAGAGATCTGCCGCTTACTTTCGGGTATATACTGGAAATCTCCGGAGAGATTGGTTCGTGCTTCCATTTTGTTCTTGAAGATACTCAAATAAGCATTGGCAACAGGGATAGATGCACACATGGTGCCGCAATATGCGCTTGAGGACCATATGGCGTCAAACGAGAAGTACCGCATCGGTATCGGAGCAGGCAACGCCAGGAAACCGAAATATTGCGATATCTCAGGTGAAGGTTCCGGTGGTTCTTTACCACCAGCCATCCAAAGGATGGTTATTGGAGAGGGTTATAATAGAACTGCGTTATTGTGATAAGTCTTGGTAGCATACGTCTTTTTAGTCAGTAGCACTGAATTACGAGTCCCAATCTTCCAATGCGAACGCAAGAATCTCAAAAGCAGATGTAGCCTTGGACATTCTTCCTACACAGCTCTCGCACCCTCTGCGTAGGAACCGCACAACACCGTCTAGTTCCGACGATAGCTTGCCCAGATGATTGGCAAGGTCGCCCTCATGGCTCAACACTGAGGCATTCATGGAGAATGAAGGCTCAGGTGCATCGTCCGCGATGTCGTCGTCATCGTCATCGTCACCATCGCTTTCATCATCTGAGATAATTCTGGGTGCAGAGAACCCAATGATGTCTCGACGCAGTCGTCTCTGGCGGCGACTTCGGTGGTGCTTCATAACAATAGAGAGTCGTGAGATATCGTGGGTATTATCACCCGCAAACGTAACGAAAATGTTGCTGAAATGCAAACACATGTCGAGTGCTGATAGAACAGTTCGGTGGAGAGCGGAAGTCTTACACACCCGTCAGCGCTGCCATGACGTTAAACGAAAATAAAACATACTTCGGGCTGAAGTAGACAACCGCACTGGATTGTGTCCAAGCTTCGATGATGCGATGGGTGAGGTTGATTGTAGCATAGGTTCAGGAAACTCACTGGTCGTTATGAATCTTGATCATCTCATCAAGGGACCTCGCTGCCTTGAAGGCTTCGTGAAACGTCGCTATCTGAGAGTACAGGACCTTGACGGACTGTCAGAGTCACATTACTTCGAGAGCCAGGAAGCTTACGTGAGTCGTGAAGAAATTCAACAACGTGCTGTTGAAAAAGACACGGTTAGCGAATAGTTATAGCAAGACTCCTCGATGGACGCACTTGATGAACCACGACAGCTTGCCCCTCATCGCATAAAATATCTTCAACTCATGCTTCATATGCCGTTCACTCCCCATTGCCCCTCTTACGAGGATGCGTTCCAGAACATTTTTCGCTCTCCGGATTTGCAGGAGAAACACGAAGATCGACCCGTAGATCGACATCACTCGTGGCGTGAAGATATACGCCAGTGGAAAAGGGACCGCATACTCGACGAGCAGGCCTTCAAGAACTTTCACCGTCTGTGCAATTGTAGTGCTTTTGCTCCTCCGATATGAAAGACGAACAAGAGAAGTCTCGATGCACTTTGTGGCATTGTTGGCATCCACAACGTCCCTGAATGCACTGTTCAGGAAGTGAAAGTCTTGCCAGTGCTGCTGGCTGTCCATCTGAAAACGTGTGTCAGCATTTCCAAAGTGAAGTAGGTGGAACATTTGCCTTTGCAAAGAGGATATCTGCGAAATGACCGATGACGTCTCCTCTGGTCATCAGATAGAGCCCTTGGATGGCCGTAATGTGGCGCGAAAGATCGCCGTCCTCGGTCAGCACATGAGTAAGCTGAGCTCCGGAAGACGTATAATAGGGTGCGATCTTGTCAGAGACAAGGTGAGCGAGGCTCTCTGGGTCTGAACCACGCGCTTTGTGCTGTCCGAGCAGCGCCGTCAGCGAATGCCACTGAACCTCTACTGGATCGCCATCAGTGTCACTCAGTAGAGGGATCCCAAGGACTCGTAGCAAGCCAACTGCCTTGCCGGTTTCGAGGATACGATCAGCAGTGCGCTTCAAGAATACCGGCACGGAAAGCGCCTTTGCACCCCCTCCGGGTATCTCGAAATCGTCCAAAGGCCTAAGAACGTATCCACCGGCCCAGAATTCGGGGTCCATAAGTGGGAGTTCGTTATCCTCGACGAAGAACTCCTCATCTAGGGTTCGGTTCTCAGCAACTTCCCACGTGTCCCGCACTGGCATCCCATCACTGACCCAGCGGCCCACCATCGCCCAAAGAGGCTGTGCGGACCTCACGAACACCTCAGTAAGAGCTTCACTAGTGATTTGGTCACCCAGTGAAGACTGCTCCTCGGCAGCATGCAGACACGCGTCTAGCAAATGGGCAGTAACAGCCGCTGGCGGCACACGGCTAGATAGAGATGCCAATAAGTATACCTCATCAGCGGGCGTATTCTCCGATTGCATGATATGGTCCGTCAGCTCTTGCAGAATGGCCAAAAGGAGATCAAAGGTCGCCGAGAATGCACCTCTGATGTCCTTTTCGAGACCTAGTAAGCTCACGACCAGCTGGTCGCCAATGCCTGCGTGAGCACGACATATCTGCTCTTCTTTGTTGGCGCACCAGCGGTCAAACTTTTGGAGTTGAGAATCGACCGCATCCGCGAATGCTTCAATTGTCTGCGACTGCGTGTTGTGCGACAAAAGGTGCATTGAACTCATAGGTGGATCTGAGGTTGAACATAAGTTCGAAAAAATTGCAGAGGTGAACTTTCTGATGTGGGACATGGTGCTTGCAAGTTGCGCAAAGGACGACAGGATAGAGGTTTGAGATGCCAATGTCAAATGAACGAGACGGGGGGCACTTGGTGATGGCTGTAGAGGAGATGAGGAAGGAAATGTGAATATGTTTGCAGGTACCTACCACGAGCGAAGAGGTCCTCGGGTTGCCAGTGATCATGAGGTTTTTACGACCTTGGAGACACATGAGCACCTCACGAACGGCGTCATGTTCATTGATATATTTCTGTGACAAGAGTGAGTTATATATTTATTCTGATGTAGCGAACCTGACATCGTGTTGAGGTCCATTAATCAAGAGTGCTGTTCTTTCACCAAGAGCGCGGCTGAATGACGGACCTGTAATGTGATCAGATATAAAACACTGGAACATAATCAAGTTACCAAGTGTTGATGCATCACCTAAATCGAATGGCAAAGATAAATCGGCATCTGTTCGCCATTCTTCTCTCCAATACTGTCGAGCTTTCAACTCCTCCACCACGCTACGATGTTGGTATGAAAACTGTAGTTTTGGTTGTTCATAGGAGGCTCGTTCTACAGAAACAGGAGTCGAGGGTGAATCTTCGGGGTGAGGAAATGAGTCATTATCATCCAAATCGTCGTCATCATCGTCCCAGGGTGAAAGTGAAGGGGTGCTCCCGTTGCTTGCTCTTTCCCAACCTTCTACCGTGCTTCCTTCGGGTAGACCGTAAACACCCTCCCAGTGTTGTCCTTCAAAAGGTTCCTCCGCTAGGATATCTTCCCAGGTGAGAGAGGGTGGTGGCTCTGGTGGATATCTTATTGCTTCAATGTACGCATCCGCATGCTTGAGAGTGGATGCTACTGGTGCAGCAGACAAAAGCGCCTATTGAACTATTGGCTTCACGAATGCACATGATGAATATGACCTCACAAGCAGTTGTAGGTGGTCCGCAAGATGTGCGAGCTGGGAAGAGCCTTTCAGCAGAGCACTTACACATGATAATGAATGACTCTACTTTAATGCTGCCGTCGATGTTTGTGAGTTCCTTCGCGCTACCTTTCACTTTCTGGTACGATATCTTCAGTGCTTCCGCTAGTGCATCATTGGATTGTATACGGGATTTTTCGATAAAACTGAAGGATCATGCATTGACTGAATACCACTTGTTGCAAATAAGATAACTATATGTACCCGTGAAATCGTTTGTCCATGGTAGCCATGTCAGAGCTCGGACCTCCTTTCGTCGCTGTAGCATGCTCCAGGTTTCTAGAAACAAAATCCAAGGCGATACGAAAGTCCTCCTCATCGTTCTCTGGTGTCAGTTCAGTGAGTTGTGTGATTAGCTTCTGGCATAAAGGAAGAAGTCGCGTGGACTGTCTGGTGGCCGGTCGAGAGATACGCGAACTTGGTCGAGAAACGCGTGATTGGGGTCGCAAAGATGCGCTTGAGACTGGTCTTGCAAAGGACGCACTTGAAGGTGGGCGTTGTGACAAGCTCGAGGATGGACGTTGCTGCAGCGCGCGAGAGTGTGGACGAGCCGACAACGATGAGGATGATGCGCTCATCGTAGTACTAGTGCCCGACTTGCAGTCACGATTCACGGTGATGGAATGAAGTTGATTTCAGTTTGAAACTCCGCGAACTTTTGGCTCCTGTCAGAGTTGAACTTTGGTTTTAACACCAGTGATGTCGGCTTTCACCACCAGCACCAAACGAGCTATTTTGCTGGGAGTAAGGTCGACACGACAGCCTTCCTTGACAAGGGCTTCTCTTTCTTCAAGAGCGTACACTGCGCCTACGCGCAAATGGACACCGAAAACCTCAACTCCATCCTCCAACCCACCCAAAGTAGCGAAAGCGACAGCTAGTACCAATGTAGCAGGCGCTGGAAACCACGACGCGATTGAGAATGTTCCTAGTACGCCGGAGTTTATTGATGCTGAAGCCATGAATGGAAGCATTCCACCTGAAATCGTGCCTTCTTCCACATCCCTGTCATCACCTTTCCCTGGCGACTTCACAACAGCAGGCGACATTGGGTCCACTGATTGGTCAACAAGTTATCATGGCCTCTCTACTCAAGCTTTTTCAAAGGATATTGCTGAGATTCTGTTGGCCCCTGTGGATGAGATGGATATAGAGATGAAGCCAGGCAAGTTTCGAGTGCATGGTTCCCATTCAATGTTCCTGAATTCCCCTCTCGTTCCCAGATGGCTTAATTTACCTTCCTGAGATTAAGTATCGTCGGGTTCTTAACAAAGCATTCGGACCAGGCGGATGGGGACTTGCGCCTCGCAGTGAGACCAACGTCGGGCCAAAAGTTGTGAGCCGAGAATATGCGCTTGTTTGCCAGGGCCGGTATGTATCAACTTATCTCGCCCAAGTCAACACCTGAATCTTCTTTGCTGCAGCTTGGTAGCAGTAGCCCGCGGTGAACAAGAATACTTCGATCCATCCAATATTCCTACAGCTACAGAAGGATGCAAGAGTAATGCCCTCATGCGATGCTGCAAAGATCTCGGAATAGCGAGCGAACTCTGGTGAGTATTATTGCTGAATGTACCATGTCAGTTGTTCAATCCTATCACAGGGATCCACGTTTTATTCGTGAGTTCAAGGCTAAGCATTGTGTAGACGTGTTTGCAGAGCACCTGCCTACGAAAAAGAAGTATGTATAGTTTCAAGGGTACTGCTCCGGCTTGCTGATTGAACATCGTTAGGAAAAAGCTGTGGAGGCGTAAGGACCAACCGAAGTTTGATTATCCCTGGAAAGAGTAGGATACTCTACATATTATCCTCCGACACTCCTGCATTACTACATCTTAGTGGATCGTATATCACGCGCCCCAGAGACGCTTGGTAACCAGTTGTGCTAATTCATCCTTCAGATTGTTAGAGCACACATCATACCCTGGGCGTTCATGTCCTCAGGGAGGTGGTTTCCTTCCTGACAAGGCTCCGTTATCCGAGTCGGCCGAAATAATATATTCCGATCGGAGGGTAGTAGACATCACGTTCACCTGGCTCAACGCAGCGCCCGCATTTGGGAGGTCATACATGTTGAATATTGCGCCGCCTGACTTGCTTGCTCCGAGCAATCACGTTGATTGTGGAAGTACCATTCTTTTTCTGAAGACTTATGAAAAGACTCATCAGCACACGTCTTCTGATGATCAGCGCAAGAAGCACACTTCATCAAAGTAGTCGTTGCGAACTATGTATAAACTTCAGCACTTCACTAACCCTTCCGCACAGTTTCTTGCCTTCCGCAAAATCCCTGGCATAGTGACGCATGGGTCACCTACAGCTAACCTCTTGCTACCGGTACTCTACATAGCTTAGATATCCTTTTCTGCCGCTCCCGCAACATTCATTTGCAGCCTTTACCCTTGGCCCTCGACTAGAGATGACGCAACATGTTCGAGCGAACTGGTGTCTGCGTTCAACCGTTAAACCTATTTGTTGACCGTCATGAATTTGCAGTAATAGAATGAATATGTCAGGAACCCAAAGAAGAAAATACAGAGAAGGTCTTCGCAATTCGAATTGACCTATCGACAAGAGCCTTGTATCCAGTCTGACTACAGTGTACACTACCAAGTAACCATAGGAAGAGGTACACCGTAAAAACCATCGCCTAGCAGAATTTGAAAGCAGCTCCCGAATTTAGTTAACGATGGTCGTGCCACTGAGAAGGATGGACATTGTGACCAGCCCCAGCGGCCCCTTTGCTTTCGAGATATCATCTTCAGTCAACTATTGACTGCTGGCAATATCAGATTCAGTGGCCTTCATCAATACACCAGCAGCAGCAGCTCCATCTGTCGCAAACTTCAGCCCGAACTTTTCCTGATTGGAGAGCCCTCCCGCAGATTCGATAACTGCTACAGGATCGAGCTTGTACTCCTCGAGGAACTTTGGCTTCAGTGCCAAATCTGTCATGAATTTCTTCATTGCAGCGGACGTATGGAGCTTCTTGTGCTCTTCTGGTGTGACATGAGTATCAATTTGAGCTATGACGTCACGCTCATGCGGGCCATAGACAGATACTTTGTTGAGTTTTGGTGCAGCCCATTGCACCGAAGAATGCGGCTTGACTGGCGCGGCTGGGCTACCCATAGCCTCCGCCATACTGGAATAAACAGGGCGTTCATCACGGGGTGGAATATAAAGAGTCGAGATGGTGCCGAACTGCTTTGCGACATCCTCCTTACGGAGGTCGGCAATCGTGAATGTATCCATCATGGTAGCCGATTGGGAGAACGGCACCAATGTAGTGTACTACTTCGTGATCAGGACCAAAGTCTTTCTCGAGACGATCAACGAGTAATTGGAACTTGGATTTCTTGCAAACACATATGAGTCAATGTACGGGAGAATAGAGTCTGAGTGTACCCACTGAGAATTCCATATCGACGACACCAACGCTCCCGACTTGCCAGATTATATTCCGGATCGAGGGATCGAGGGGCTTGTCTCTTAGAAGGATTTCTGTCGCTTATGTTTTACAGCCTGAAAGAGCGGGATCAAATTCGATGATCTTCAAACATATAATCCTCTGCCGAAATTCCAGGGAGCATTTTGGCCTTGTAGCCCTCTTGGCGGGCCACAGCGATTGCCCTGTGAGAGGGGGATACAAAACTCCAGGGTGCCCATAGAAGACACAGAAGACGTCGTGACCTGCTCTGACATCTTTCAACATGGCCTTGGTCGCGAATTAATGAGGTGCATGAAATATCGAAACAAGTACATACCTCGCACATCTGTATATATGTATCATAGCGGCCCTTAGTCTTGTCATAGAAGACGCTCAAATCGAAGCAATCCGCGGTGGAGTTATCGTGAATAAACGCCTCAGTGATGGGGCCACAAACGAAGTAGAAGATATTGTCACTCTCTTTGATACAAGAGAGCATTCCGAGAGTAATGTGACCGACGCTTGCTATGCCCCCTATCCAGCTTAATGGTCAAAGAGCCGCGTTTGGTATTCATAGTCAGTAGGGAAGGAAGTGATGAAAGGAAAATGCTTGATGCAAGTTCAGTGACTACACAATCGATTGAAACAGCCAGGAAGCATGACACAATGAATATGATAGCCCTGATATGAGGGTTCGTGCCAGGACGAACAAATTAACGCCAGCACTGTATCTGGTTCGCCGCGCTGACTGCCGCAGCATAGCCACTGATCGGGAATTCTCGGTCCGCAAACTCCGAAACTTTCTTCTTGAAGTTGGTGTTCCGTTCACCGTGATCATGAATATTCTTCTCTCTCGTCTACTACGCAGTGTGTCAACTGTTTCTGGTCATTGGAGACCCACCTGTTTGAAGAGATGTCTAACAACGTCACACTCAGTCAACCCTGAAGACCTGCAGGAAGTCGAGGATTTTGGGGTGTATAATGTCATTTTACCAGAGGAGCCATTCGTATGGGGCGTGTCCCACATTACCCTGCGTCCGGTTCCAGATCATATTGTTCGACCGCGATATGCACTCCAACATGACCGCTCAGTGTCACTCGCAAAGTCGGAAACCGTTCACGAAGAGCACTACGATGGAGACGGAAGAATAAAACTGGGCAGCGTGGAAGAGAAACGTGTGCGAGCCGCTGCCACGTTTGCTAGGAATGTGCGCAATTATGCTGGTTCGCTCGTGCAGGTGAGCACTGTCAGCATTTCAGATGTAGACACGACATAATGTGCTGCAGTCGGGCGTGACCACGAATTCAATAGATGCTGCAATCCACGACTTTATAACCGCGCATGACGCATATCCTTCACCACTATCTTACAAGGGCTTTCCCCGTTCTTGTTGCACCAGTGTTAATAACGTTGTTTCGCATGGCATACCAGATGAGTGAGTGATGATTGCCGCACGAGCTGTCGTTTGTAGCTCAACAAGTAATAGTCGACCTCTCCACGATGGAGATATAATTAACATCGATATAACAGTGTACCTGGACAAATATCACGGTGATACCTCCGAGACATTCATTGTCGGGGACGTTGTAAGAAAGCTCTCCCAATAAAATCAGATTGTTCGTGATCTAATTGAACATCAGGATGAACCTGGCCGAGACCTCGTGCGAGCGACAAGCGCTGCACTTGAGGCTGGTATTGAAGCGTGCGGACCAGGCAGACCGTTCAATGCCATCGGCAGGGCTATACATGAAGCCACTCGAAATACCCGCTATGCTGTCTGTCCTGCCTTCGCCGGGCATGGCATAGGAACCGTTTTTCATCGACCTCCTTGGATACAGCACACTTGTAAGTCCCAAAGCCTTCCCGCGTTATGCTTATTTCCATGATATTGGCCTCGCAGTAAATGACGAACCTGGCATAATGCTTCCTGGGCACTGCTTTACGATCGAGGTAATCGGCTGAGCAGTCGAGACCCTTGAAATGGTGATACACTGCTAATGTTTCTTTCTTTCAGCCTGCTGTCATTCAGGGTTCTAATCCTAGCGTCTGGCTATTTCCAGACGGCTGGACTGCATCGACGGAGGTACGTCTAGCCTGCTTCGTAAGTGTCACATATCTCAACGTGGGATCGAACAGAACTGTGCACGAAGCGCTCAAGCAGAGCACATGATTCTCATCACCGAGACTGGTGCAGATGTTTTGACGCGGTAATCATTGACCCCACGAGAAATCGACATGATATAATATTACTTTTGATGTACCTAGCTAACTCATCTACGACGGCGTGGTCATCACCCACTCGCTCATAAACCTCAGCAGCACCTGTGTGAGATCCCCCTTAGCATCCCTGTCCGAAACATCAACACTCTTCTGAAGAACAGGCTTCGCTTGCTTCAGCAACTTCTCTAGATCAGTCGCCATCTCACCCGGCATCCCCCTTCGAATGCGGTCTGTGAGCGTTCTAGAGGGTCTTTTCGAGCTTTCTCGCATGTCCATGGTCTGTGGAACATGATCTTCCGAGTCCATCTCAACAGGGTCGAAATCTGGTTTGGAAAGCCACATCGCCAGCTGTGTCACTGCATATACGAGCAACCCCTCTAAGGTCTTTCGGGTGGTCAGCAAGCCTTCCCGGACATCAAGCGGCGTCTCCTTGATGGACGCAGGGGGCGCAATGGCCTGGCCCGCTGGGCGGTCGACGAGGCTCCTTAGAACATCGAGAGTACAATTCGCAAGTTCAAGCAAAGTCCCCAAAGAGGCTGGTTCTCCTGGTACCACCTTGGAATGCTGCAGAAGAACGGTAAGTATGGGTTCTGCGTCACATGCCGAACTACGCACGGGAATGATCACTGCTTCCTGAACGGGCCACTCTTCTTGTTCGCCGAGAAGCACGTCATACGCTCGACTGATGCTGATCAGGGTGGACAAGACGGAGCTCGACAGTCTAAATAATCGATGGACGAGACGAGCGGTCAATGGATGCTTCTGCAGATCGGTCATGTTCACTGATAGCAGAGAGGACGCCGCGGGAGGCTCCTTTTCTAGCAACGCACGCTCTTCTGCAGTCACGGGCTCCAAGAGACTGGCGATGTGATTGGGGTGTGTCAGCGCATAGTTGAGTTGCTGAAGGAGCATGAGCGCATGAGTCGTGAACACGCGTAGGACCTTCACGACCACTGGGTTCGGGGAGGCAGTAGGAGGAGCACTCTCCGCGAGCGCGTAAAAGAGATTGACGACTTGTTCCATCTCCTCCAATAACGGCAGTGTAATTGGATCGCCGACACTCCAGCTCAGGGCGCGGACAATCTGCTTGCCATACAGCTGCACGAATCCACAGGCCTCTGCATCAAAGAAGTGGTGCTGCCGCCTGAGAGCAGAGACGACGGCTGAAACGACAGCGATCATCGAGCAGTATGCCTTGTGTGCTGGGCTCCTCTCTCCAGGAAGCTCAGGCAACATGACATCGATCAACCCCGAGCTTGCCGCAAGGCTGATGCCGTTGTTGCTATACGCCGAGATGACGCCTTCACTGGCAAATCTTTCAGCACCGGACGGTATGCTCACGACAGCCATGTGAAATAAGAGGATGTGTGGCGCGTACAGAGGCTGCCTGCGAGTGCGAAGTAGGGACAGGTCTGTCAGTCCTATCAAATCTGTCCGAGTGAGTAACTCGAGACTGGACTTGATGACATCCGTCTCTTGGCATCGAGTCAACCACGTTAAAGATGAGGCGTTGATATCAGAACGAGTGCATTGTTCGAAGACTGCAACCAGTAGCTCCATATCCCGGTCGAGATCGAGATCAAGTCGTGTGCGGGCAGAGTTGAAGGTGAGACAGAGAGCATCGATCACCAGCGGAAGAGTTGCTTCCAGCAAACCAGAAACGGTGAGACGTCTGCTAGCGTTGAGGACTTTGGGTCGCTTGGCGAGGTTCCGGCACTGGCGAAGACAGAAGTAGATGATCTGGAGCAAGCTCTGATGGAAGGGCACGGATAACTGTCCCAGGAATGACTGGGAAGGAGGTTGTGCCTCGTTCAACAGGACTTTGTGCATGTTACCGACGAGGGTCATGAATGAGTTGATGTGCTTGTCTGAATCCGAATCAGAGAACCAGACCACCTCAAGGATCGATAACAATAGGTTGAGCCGTGTGCCGTGGAGTTTGGCCATCATATCTCCCGACCGTTTCTCCAAAGCTAGGTCTCCAGATATGGTGGCAGACAGTGATAGGAGGTTTGAACGGATGGCTGGTTCCGGCCGAACAAATGGTAACACTTGGCGCAAAAGGAACTGCCATGAATCCGCCAAAGCGGTCTGGGCGTGAGTGAGGGAAAGATTGAGATTCAAGGATGCGACTGTCATTTCCACTTTCTCCACCGCATCTGCCCCAGCATCGCCCGAAGCACACTGTTGCAGTCGACTGCGCAGAAGTTCCAGGGAGAACGTGAAATCGTCGCCAAACTCCCGCTCGTCGCTGAGATCTTGTGATTGGAGTTGATGGAGAGAAAGACCTGGGAAGTCCTGCTCGAGCTGTGCAGCGAGTTTGTCATGAAGACCAGGGTCATACGAAGTGCTCTCGGCTTCCAAGATCAGTTCGTTGAGCTGGTCTTCGGCTTTGAATGATGGAGCTAGTTTACTGTAGCTCAGGGGCTTCTTGGCGGGTTCACGAGGGCTAGGCTGGGGCTGAAGGAAAATGTCTTGTCCAATTATACGCACAGCATAGGACTTCACCATGTTGCGATACGACTGAACAGATATTGCTTCGTGGAGATTTGATCGGCGCTCGTTGTCCAATATGACGAATGTCTCCGTTTCGTAGTCGGGATCAGGACCTAGCTCCTCTCTGACAACAGCCACTACGTTGGTCCAGAACTCCTCGTCACCACGAGTAGCATCTATGAGGTTCTTGTGCTCAAGCCCATGTCGCCACACGACATCGATGAATCGAAATACTGATGCTAAAAGCTGAGGATTGGCTTCCCATAAGTCTTTCCAACGGCTCAGAGTGTCACTTGCGACTTCGAGCGCACTCGCATGCTTCTTGGATTCTTCCTCTTCTTTCAATTTGGCGGTCTGCTTGCTCTTGCCTTTGTTATTCGGGATGCGGAATTGCCCTGTAACAAACAGGTTGGCTAATGCGGGCTCTTTGTCAACGGCAAGGGCTATGAAGTTCCAAACGGCATTGCGCAGGGCGAGATCCTCATACGGGTGCTGTACGATCCGAACGAAAGATGCGACGGTGGCTTCTGGATTCGAGAGGTGCCCAAGGATGGTCGCAGGCGAGGGGTGAGTCACGGACAAGGATGTGCAGAGAGCGTAGAGGACTCTTATTGACTCCAGCGGAACAGCCGTGCCGATATCCCGCCCTTTGACATAATTTGCGAGGACGTCGATCGGGTCAATTCTGGACCTTGAGGAATCTGTGAACCCGGCACCTCCAGCTACGCGAGCGCAGAGAGCCTGTTCTAGCAGACAGGGTTTCGAGGAATCGGGAATGGAGTGCTTGTAACTGAGGATCAGCCTAGTGAGGTTGAGGTGTGACTCCAGGAGGTAAATCAGACGTCTGGCATCGCCATATCGCCGCGAAGCGTAGAGGGTGCTGAGGATGTGGGGGGCAACTGCTATCGATGACACGAGCGGGTTGATGGTGGATGTCGTGGCCTTGTGGAGGAGGGCATCAGCGACGGCTTGGCTCAGGGCAGGGAAGGGACGATCGCTCAAGGCGGGAGGAGACTGTTTGAGAACATAACCATAAAACGAAGACACTCGCCGCCCGATCTCAAACCTGTCCCCGAGTTGGGCATACTTCCAACTCAGGTGCTCCACCCATATCTCCCCATGCACGAACGCAGCTGCTCGGAGAAGAACTTCCTCTTTCACCTGTTTAAGCCGTTGGTTGTCGGGAGGGATTGTGAGCACGGACGCAAATGCCTCATGGAGAAGTTGCTGGACGAGGTTGAGCAACGCGAGAGTCATGGTGTAGTGACCTGAGACGCGCTCTGCTGCAAGGGCCACTGCCGCGAAGCCTGAGGTACGACTAGGGCCAAACAGTACGCTGGTGGAACGGATATAAAGCCATACGCGGAGGGAGTATTTTGGCAGGGATAGTAGTGCTGACAGGACACTCATTGCGGATGTGATCAGTTGCGTTCGCGAGAAGCTTCGAGCTTGTGAGCGACTAAGGGCTTCCTCTAGAATCATCGTGGTGAGATGGACGAGGTCAGGGGGGTGATTATCTGAAGAATTGTTGGTGTCACCACCGCTCTCCAGAGACTCCAGTAGCTCTTCCGCCAACGCCTCATTGTCTTGAATGACGCTGCGGATGAGGTCAAGGGCATCCGTTGCAAGTGCTTCATCGCCGCCATCATCAATCTCCATCCCGACATCTTCAAGCCTTAGCGTCAAAGGAACAGATCCGGGGCCTGTACGGCCAAATGTGACGTCCTGGTATAGGTCTGCGGTGCCCGTATACATCCTCCGCCGTGTCACGTACTCAGTAAGCACGTCCAAGACAACCTTCCAACCACTGTGTTCGTGTTGCCAACATACTGCAATATGGTCCCCTCCATCCCCGCTCAAGAGTCGACCCTTCGATCTCGCAGGCATCACTGAGCCTCCAGGAAGGCGAATCGCGCGCAAGTTCGTGTATGCGAGAGACGGACCAGCAGCTTGTGCCTTCTCATAAACAGCATTGGGGCCGGAGCAAGATGCCAGGGGAATGACTAGCGAGAAAGTAGGCAACTTATCCATGTAGTAGAAGACATGCCGGCTGCAAATCTCGCGATCACCATCCTCGTTTTCCTCCGCAGGAGGTTGGCTCGAAGATGCGGCAGTTGACAGAGGATCGGTATCGATGAATCCTGACGCGGTCATGGCTCGGAGGAGGCGGACGAGTGGCCGGAAATGAATTGGGAAGCGCGTTCGTGCGACATCGAATATGGCGCGACGGGCAAGGCCTTGTCGCCAGTCTGATTGCCAGAATTGTCGGCATATCCCTCCAATAGATTGTCTCTCGCTGCGCCCATATAGCGCAATCCAGACTTCCACCAGACAGTCGAAGTCGGGGATAAGCTCGACAGGAACCAGCTCAACCATTGCAATGACAAAACCTAGCGTGGCATGAGCCTCAATGTGCTTTCCCAGACAGTAAGACCGTTCTCACCTTTAAGCACAGAGCGGAAGGCAATAGCATTTGGGTCTGTTACTGTTGACCCTGTCTTCCAAGCCACAGAAGTAACGAATAGCGGGGAAGTTGTGAGGAGAGTCAACAAGAGCTTGAATAGGCCCGCTTCAGGACTAAAAGCTGCCCGTGCCATGAGTACATGTGACGGCTCTCTCTCCTTCGAACGATTGTGATGTGGATGCAAGGAGTCCAAAAATGCCCGATATGAATCTGGAATTTCCTTCGTTTGGCTGGCTTTTGAGCTCAACCGTGACAGAACGAACGCCCATGCTAAATGTGTGCATGCGTGCTGGCTGCTCAAGTTGGAAGTAACGACCTCGTGGATCCGTCTGAGAGACTCTGGCGAAGAGGGATAGAACTTTTGATCGGAAGGAGTCGGTGACAATTCCACCCCTCCGTCCTCCGCCACTCTTTCCAGCTCGAGGACCTCAATAGTGACGACTATCCATAAAGCTGCGCAGTCCTGTTGCAATTGATTGCCTTCATCGTCGAGCAAGAGGGTCGCGTTTTTCTGCGAGGAGCCGAGGTTTGTGTTGTATGCAGTTTCGAATATTCGAACGACCAAGGGCCCGTCGCAAGGAACGTATCCCCAGACTGTCCAAAAGAGGACTTCTAGCATGACGAGTTGCTCCTTCATGTTCTGTTTAGCCCAGCGGGAAGCAACGCGTGGGTCAGCGCGCAGAACGTCCGGGATATCCATCTCAGTTTTGTGAACATATTCTGTTATGAGGTCGACTGCGAACTGATGACCGTCTTGCATAATTTCGGGAAGACTCTTCGTGGCGACATCGTGTATTGAGTCCTCAGTGTTCTCGTGGGCACGAAACAGTGGAATGAGCACACGTAAGACGAAGAGGCGTTCGGAATAGTAGAATGGTGTGATTGCTGCAATGAGCTCGTCCACAACACCTTTGTCTGTGGACCCCCCGTTGCTTGAGAGACCTTCATTATACAAGAATGAACGAAGAAGGACGAATGCTTGAATTTCGTCAATCTCGAAACGAGCACTTATTGCAAGCGTGAACTCCCTCTCTACTTCGTCGACTTGGAACGTGACGCCATCTATGAGTTTGACTGAGCCGGCTTCAACTGCCTTTCGTGATGAGGGTGAAGGCTTCCCATATGGTTTGGATACGTTTCGAAGTTGCAAGGAACGCGCTGAAATAATCTCGCAAAGTTGATCTGGGGACGAACCCTCGAGTCTACCGGTGAGGAATGAATGTAGCTGCTGGTTCGTTCTGGACAAGAAAAGTGGTCAGAGAGTAGTGGCAAGGTGAAGAAAAGCAAAGAAACATACACATCTATAAGAGTCGACCGTGATGGTTCTCCAGGCATCATGAAACTTTGCAAGTTATGTAGAATAACAATACCCGCGCCATTGACAAGCACAGTGTTTGTTCTTATTTGATCCAGAAGCTCTTACTAGTACAAACTTGCAACTTGCACGTTCTACAACAACGATACTGCACCACGTATGCTTACATGGCGCTGAATCGCTGCAACTTACTATACACCATCATATCAAAAAATATGCCAGGTGATCGCATTCTACAAGTAAGTCGCAGCGACATTCTATTCTCGTGAGTCTTACGGGACCAGCCAGAGTCATTGTCTTGTGTATTACATATCAGTGATAGGCAAAGCCCGCTCATGTAGACCTTCTGAGATCCCACCTTATTACTTATGTGCCCAAGTTTAAGCTTGGGATTGCGCCTTCGTCCTCGGAGTCCATGCAATCACTGGCATCTTCGAAATCCTTACGTTCTCTGGGTCCCTGCAAATAAGCCCTTTGGCATTTGCGTTCCTGGCCGCGGAACTCAGCAACCATGTATCACTCAAAGGAAGTGGCACTGTCTGCCGCATGAGGTTCCCGTGGCCTTCCGTGATATCTGCTCATTGTCATAGCTGGTGATCATGGCTGGTGGTAATAACTGCTTACGTCCTCCCATGTTCTATCACTGATAAGTAACTTAGGTTTTCGCTAAACACACCATGGGACATGAGTTCTTGCAGGTTCTTGCCAATAACTACTATAAGTAAGCTGTGCCATCAATCTCACCCTGAATGCCATGATGTCGTTCGAACTTCCTTGCAGATACGGGAATCTAACAGGCTCGTATCATAATTGAGTGCTACAAACTCCCAATTTTCGATTCTTCCTCTACCTCTACTACTATCATGGCGACTACGCTGCTCCGGCCGGTTGCTTTCTCCACATCGAGTATTTGCTCTCGCTCTTCTCCTCAATACCCAGTGCTAACTACCTCTCAGGTACTTCTTCGACATCCTCGACGACCCTGTCATCCAGCTTGGGATCCCTCAACGGTTTCACAACATTCGCTTCTACGTCCGATTCTGGCACGACCTTAACCCCATCGTCAATGTGCATAGCCGACGTGACAGCTGATTCACAAGTAACCTCTGCGATCGTGTGAGTTGTCTTTATCTTGTTTTTTTTTTCTTTTCTTTTTTTGCATTCGTTCACCCCATCACCAGCACGGACAACCTCACCGCCACTTGCCAAAATACACACGGGTCTAACACGACAGCCTCCCATCCCAATATTGGCGCCATCCTTGGCTGCGTCATCGGAGGTTTCGTTGCAATCTGCTACCTTGGGCTCCTTCTTTTCTGGATATACCGCCGCCGAAGGCGAGACAGCCCCGATCGTGCCGTCTCACACCCTTCATGGAGCGAGACGTCCCCCGAGGATGACCGCGACGTGGAATACGAAATCACACCGTTTCCGCATCCTGACAGTGGCAGGGGCGTGCACCATTGTAACCCGTACCCCTCTACTGAAGCCGGAGCTGGGGCTGGGGCTGGGGCTGCCAGTTCCAGTGGTGTTGGTCGCGAAAAGTCCTATTTCAGCTCCCCCGTTCACTACTCCGACTCCACTACATCCAGTTATCCACACAGTTCACGCTCGCCCTCTGGGGAGAGAAACAAGCCCTTCGTATGCCCAGAGAGGCCGCGAGCAGATCGGCATAAACTGCGCCCCTCCTCTCCGCCCGGGCATGTGATAAAAGAAAAGGGAATTGGAGGCCACCAGGAGCTTGACTTTGCTATGGAGCAGCAAGTCAATGGTGAGAGTTCCAGCGTCGTACAGCACCAAGATGCGGGGTGTGTGCTGAGCGAGGTGGGATTACTGAGAGATGTCCCACCTGCATATGACTCTATCATACGGTAGCCTTGTCTCCCCCAGAATAGGTTGTTCGTCTTCGCAATATTACTATTGTTAGGGTCCTACGTACGCAAAGTGCGTTATCGCTCTTTGGACCCTTTTTATTTCGATTATTGCTCGCTCAGTTATCACATGTCGTACTGGAAGAGTTAGCGCCAACTATCTGTCATCACACTCACTCAAATATACCGTCGGGTTCATGCATACGTTGTCGTTCTCTGCTCGTTCTCGCCTCTCGCAACCGATCGCATGTATGTATGATAGCACTCCATTTGGAGCAAAGTCGGGTCCTTTCATCCAATATTCCTACAGCTACTGAAGGCTACAAGAGTAATGCCCTCGTGTGATGCTGCAAAGATCTCGGAATAGCGAGCGAACTCTGTTGACTTGAAGCATTATTGATTGCAGTTGCCAGTGTTCAATCCTATTAATCGGAGTTTTATTTACGACTTCAAGGCTAAGCATTGCATAGACGTTTTTGCAGAATCTTTTTCGCAATTCGAATTGACATAGCGACAAGACCCGCGTGTCAAAAAGTAGTGTACACTGTTATCATGAAGCTAGAACGCACGAACTAAAAACTAGTCACCATAGGAAGAGGTACATCTTACAAATCATCGCCATGCAAAATTTAAGGATCAGCTGCCGATGAGCGTATAAACAACGTCAATGAGTACAGCTACTACCACGACAAGAGTAGCAGTCTGCAACCCCAGCGGTCCATTTCCTTTCGTGATCTCCTCTTCAATCAGCTGTGACCGCTGGCAATGTCAGATTCCGTGGCCTTCATCAATGCGCCAGCAGCTCCATCCCTCGCAAACTTCAGCGCGAACTGCTCCAAATTGGAGAGCCCTTCCGCAGATTCGGCAACTGCTACGGGATCGAGCTTGTACTCTTCCAGGAACTTTGGCTTCAGTGCCAAGTCTGTCATGAATTTCTTCATTGCAGCGGACGTATGGAGCTTCTTGTGCCATTCTGGTGCGATATGAGTATCGATTTGAGCTATGACGTCACGCTCATGCGGGCCATAGGCAGATGCAATGTTGAGTTTCGGACCAGCCCAATGATTTCACTGGACTTGACTGGCGCGCCTGAGCTACCAAAGGCCTCCGCCACACCGGAATGAACAGGGCGTTCATCACGAGGTGGAACGTATAGAGTCGAGATAGTGCTGAACTGCTTTGCGACATCCTCCTTACGGAGGTCGGCGATCGTGAATGTATCCATCACAGTAGCCGATTGGGGAAGAACGGCACCAATGTAGTGCACTGCTTTGTGGTCAGGACCAAAGTCCTTCTCGAGACGATCAACGAGTAAATGCAACTTGGATTTCTTGCAAACTCATGAGTCAATGTATGGGAGAATAGAGTGTACCCACTGAGAATTCCATATCGACGACACCAACGCTCCCGACTTGCCAGATTATATTGTGGATCGAGGGATCGAGGGGTTTGTCTCTCAGAAGAATTTCGGTTGCTTCGCATGTTTTACAGCCGTAAAGAGCGGGATCGAATTCGAGATCCGCAAACATATAATCCTCTGCAGAAATTCCAGGGAGCATCTTGGCGCTGTAGCCCTCCTGGCGGGCCACGGCTATTGCCCTGTGAGAGGGAGATACAAACACTCCAGGATGCCCATAGAAGACATCAAGGACGTCGTGACCTGCTCTGACAGCTTTCAACATGACCTTGGTCGCGAGTGGATAACTTAGGTGCAGGAAATATCGAAAGAAGTACGTACCTCGCACATCTGTATATATGAATCATAGCGGCCCTTAGTCTTATCATAGAAGACGCTCAAATCAAAGCAATCCGCGGTGGAGTTATCGTGAATAAACGCCTCGGTGACGGGACCACAGACGAGGTAGAAAATCTTGTCGCTCTCTTTGATATAAGAGAGCGTTCCGAGAGTAATGTGTCCGACGCTTAGTACCGCGTTTGGTTCTGTTAGAATCATTAGAGCTGGTCATAGTCAGTAGAGAAGGAGGTGATGAAAGGGAAATATTTGATACAAGTTCAATGACTATACAGTCAATATAAGCAGCCAGGGAACATGGACGCAATGGATATGGTAACCTTGCTATGAGAGTTCGTGCCAGGACGGACAAATTCATGCTAGCACATGCCAGTATCCGGTTAGCTGGCTGCGATAAGAATGTGGGTTGTGATTCGTGCCATGGTGCATCGAAGACGTCAAATGTCCATGAGCAGGGAAGGCAAAGAATAAATGTAGGTTGAACAACTCGCAGATCAAGCTATCTTCTCACGTCTTTAACTCGTTCGTATGGAACACACCAGCAAAATCCTAGTGCTTACAACACTAAAAGGGCATACTGATGAGTTGTTGTTGACGTTGCCCCTTGCAAGCAAGGTAATTTGTGACACCGTGAAAACGATTGAATATCAACACAACCTGTTCTCACGCTCCGCCTTCCCATCATACCATTACCCATACCCTTCATCAGGTTCATCCGCACCATCTATCCCATCATCATCCAACGACCACGGCGTACTAGCGGCATACTACTGCTCCTCCATTTTTGTTTCCATACACACCCCTCCTTTAACTCCACCTCTTCCTCATCAGAGTCCACAAACGGGGAAGACTAAGGCAACGACTGCGTGAGCGCTGCAAGTCGGGTGCTAAGACATCTGCGGATATATGTCATTGATGACGAGATTGCCCTAGGTGTCTTTCAACTTCATCTATCCTACGTAGCAAAACAACCCCATAGAAAGCCTGTTCCATAAAACTCACTCTCCTCCTTATCCACATGTCGTCATTGGGCCATTTTCTCTGCAATTTTTTTAAATTAGCTCCCACAAGTCTTTCCAACGTGCACTCTAACTTAGGCAGCATGGCACTTGAGCGCCGTTCCCGTGACCTATGTTATGGGAAACTCACCTCTGAGGTATACCTCTCTGTCTCGCACGTTTATTATGTGATTCGCTACACTCTTAGTTTTTTACTCCTCTTGCACTGTCACACTGTGTCCTTCCTCTACCAGTCACGGCCTCGCATCGCCGCCTGCATCCCCTGGAAATGCCTCGTACCAACTGTCAATTTTCTCAATGACGGCCGGGGCCCCCCGATCCTCGCCGCCGTGCTACCCTTGGTAGTCGCACAGAGGTTCCCTGCCATTTCCATCTACTACCTTATACCCTCTTGCCTCCTTCCATGTGAGGCTCCTGCCGTATCTCCCGTTGCTGCTTCCCACCACTCACTACGATCCGCCCCCTCTCGTCACATAGCACATTGATTTTACACTCGGTTGTTCAATCACGGGCACGAAAATACATTACTGAATACTTTTACAGTCCGGCACCATTAATTTCCAGCTCCTTAGCCTTGACCGTCAACTAGAGATAACTGACCATGTTCGAGTGAAACTGGTGTCGGCGTTCAGCGTCCAACCGTTAAGCGTACGTACTTGCTGACCCTCATGTAAAGAATTTGCGTTGCAGTAATACAATGCATATGGTGTTGTTCGTCCTTGCAATATTACCGTTGTTGCGGTCCTACGTATGCAAAGTGCGTTATCGCTCTTTTGACTCTTTTACATAGCACTGAAGTGAAAGAACGGCTTTCATCCAATATTCCTGCAGCCACTGAAGGCTACAAGAGTAATGCCCTCATGTGATGCTGCAAAGATCTCGGAATAGCGAGCGAACTTTGTTGACTCGGAGTATTATTGCTGGATGTACCAAGATCTCGGTTGCCACCGTACAATCCTATCACAGGGATGCGAGTTTTATTCACGACTGCAAGGCTAAGCATTGCGTAGACGTTTTTGCAGAATCTTTTTCGCAATTCAAATTGACTTATCGACAAGAGCCTTGTGTCAAAAACTAGTGTACATCGCAATCAAACTGGATACTAGTAACCAAGAGGTACATTGAAAAATCATCGCCTAGAGTTCAGCCACAACCGCATAGTGGCTTTGAGCTCGTCATGTGGGCACGAACGTCAACACGTCTGCAGGTCCATCACTCGCAGACTTCAGCCTGATCTTCTCCTCATTGGAGAGCCCTTCCACAGATTCGACAACTGCTACAGGATCGAGCTTGTACTGCTCGAGGAGCTTTGGCTTCAGTGCCAAATCCGTCATGAATTTCTTCATGGCAGCGGACGTATGTTGCTTCTTGCGCCCTTCTGGTGCGACATGAGTATCAATTTGAGCTATGACGTCACGCTCATGCGGGCCATAGGCAGTTGAAACGTTGAGTTTTGGTCCAGTCCATTTGACCAAAGATTTCAGCTTGAGTGGCGCGCCTGGGCTACCAAAGGCCTCCGCCATGGCGGGATTAATGGGGCGTTCATCACGGGGTGGAATGTAAAAAGTCGAGATGGTGCCGAACTGTTTTGCGACATCCTCCTTACGGAGGTCGGCAATCGTGAATGTATCCATCATGGTAGCCGATTGGGGAAGGACAGCACCAATGTAGTGCACTATTTTGTGATCAGGACCGAAGTCTTTCTCGAGACGATCAACGAGTAAGTGGAACTTGGATTTCTGGCAAAATATGAGTCGATGTATGGGAGAATAGAATGTACTCACTGAGAATTCCATATCGACGACACCAACGCTCCCGACTTGCCAGATTATGTTCTGGAGCGTGGGATCGAGGGGCTTGTCCCTTAGGAGGATTTCGGTCGCTTCGCATGTCTTACAGCCAGAAAGAGCGGGATCAAATTCGAGATCCGCAAACATGTAATCCTCTGCGGAAATTCCAGGGAGCATCTTGGCGCTGTAGCCCTCTTGGCGGGCCACGGCGATTGCCCTGTGAGAGGGGGATACAAAAACCCCAGGATGTCCATAGAAGACACCAAGGACGTCGTGACCTGTTCTGACAGCTTTTAACATGACCTTGATCGCGAATTAATAAGGCGCGGGACATATAGAAACAAGTACGTACCTCGCACATCTGTATATATGAATCATAACGGCCCTTAGTCTTATCATAGAAGACACTCAAATCGAAGCAATCCGCGGTAGAATTATCGTGAATGAATGCCTCGGTGACGGGATCACAGACGAGGTAGAAAATTTTGTCACTCTCTTTGATATAGGAGAGCGTTCCGAGAGTAATGTGACCGACGCTTGCTATGCCCGACCCAGCAATGGTCAAAGTGCCGCGTTTGGTTTTGTTAGAATCAGAGGTGGTCATAGTCAGTAGAGAAGGAGGTGATGAAAGGGAAATGTTTGATGCAAATTCAATGACTATACAATCAATTTAAACAGCCAGGGAACACGGACACAATGAATATGGTAACCTTGCTATGAGGGTTCGTGCTAGGACGGACAAATTCATGCCAGCACATGTCAGTGTCCGGTTAGCTGGCTGCGATAAGAATATGGGTTGTGATTCGTGCCACGGTCCGCCGAAGACGTCAAATGTGTATGAGCAGGGAAGGCAAAGAATATATGTAGGCTAGAAGGTCTAGTTGAACAACTCGCCGATCAATAATTTCCAAGATAACATGATCTTCTCACGTCTCACTGACGTGTATTATAGAGCGTGTATGCCAGCGAGAGAGATATTGCTTCGAACAATCCTTCCCGCTGTGTCCGATGTGCACACGACGTTGAGAAGATAAAGAGGCCCAAGTGGGAATCCTGTGACGGCTCAGTCGTTCGTTTGATGGGTAAAGTAATAATGCATGCCCGCTGGAAGAATTGTAAATCTGCAGAGCTCAAGAATGACAATGAAAGTCTTTATACCGCCGGATTAATCAGTAATACTCTTAGAATACAACGGTGAGCTGTGAGGTTGGGTGGGCAATCTTGCAGCCATGGACTCAGCAAGTAGGTACCAACAATCCGGGCCCAATAAAAAAGGAATTTAACTAGTGCTGGTAAGGTATAATGTAGACTGCGAGGAACTGAGAGACAACGAAGGGTATGGAGTGGTGGGTGGGGAAAACAAAAGGCAGAAGGCAGCAGGCGGGCTGGAGCCTGCTGAAGTGAGGCGCGAGCACGGTGTGGTATGGAGACAAGAGAGGTCATGTGACGCTCTACCGTTGACGCAAAGTTCATATTCTATCCCTACACTTGTACCTCATTTCATGATAGAATGCCCACCTGCTGAGTCCCAACGAAGTTCGGCCTTACCCTCTAGTGACATACCCCTCACGGGTATTGCCACACGGATACAAGTCATGGGTCTTAAAATTCCAACCCATACCTAGCCGCAGCTCTGGCGCTGCTCCACACATCTGAGCACGAGCTTGCACCGTGCATGCTCTCCAGCACTGTCCCTCACCATACATTTGGCCTTCTGCACTGCAGGTGCACCCAATGAAGGACTAGAGCCTCCAATTGCTCTGATGCTATCCCCCACACCTGTGGTGTTGTGATGGCCTCCGCTGGTGACCTCACCTTCAACCCGGTTTCGGACACACTCATTGGATCGGATGGTAAGCCATTCGAGCTCTCAGACCCTTCTGGCCATGAGCTTCCTCCTCGTAACTACAACCCCAGCCAGGACACTTTCTACCCTCCTCTGGCGTTTGGCGATCCATTTCAGCACACCCTCTCCGGGTGGTGCGAAATGAAGAGGACGCTATATTCTTTGACTCACAGTGTATCGTAAGTCATGTCTGATCTTGGTCCTGATGTGTACCATTGACATATCTTGTAGGATCAATGCTAAACTCGGAGGGATTCTGATGGTACTATGAGTAGCCTGCCATCTACTTACATGTTCGAGTTTCCACCTTCTTGCCCTTCGCCCCTCTGATACTATCCCACACCTAGACACCTATGTTCCTTTCACCTCCGACATCATATCTCCGAGTCCTGTCATCTTGTTTTCATTTAGTTCATTTATGTATTGTATTTTAAAAATTGGATGAAGTTGTTTCTATAATAATGTTGTGTGAAGTGAATCCGCTCTGTACAGCTCTGTGCAGAACTCGCCAGAAATGAGTGTTTTGTAAAGTAGAGACCAAACTGTGGTGCTGCGGTACTGTCGAGTTTTGTCCAGAGCTGCACAGACGAAAGTGGTTTGCTGAGATTATCATATCTGAAGTGAATTTACAGGGTGTACTGCAATGCAACATTTGCGAGACTGTATCAACATAACTGTTTGTCCGAGTTATGTAGTATATGGTCATAACAATATTATGACTTCTGAGGTAGACAGGGGTTTCCGATGGCGTTGGATGGACTAAGATATAACTCCCAGAAGTGCCTATGATCTCCGGTAGTGACTGAAGTATCCCAGAAGTGTAGGAGATCTTTATGCTAGATCGTTATGATGTCGGAGCAGTGCTCACGACGAGTGGAAGATAATAGGATCAGACTTGATCTCTAATTTAAGTGCAGTACAGCAATAGAAAATGAACTATTTCAACACCCTAACTAATACATTATCTCCTAATAATTATACTCGGAGATAGCTATGTAGACTCGAAAGAGATGCAGTGTAACTCCGGTTATATGGTTATACATATGCTATATCGGAAATGAATGAAGGCTAATTAAGTGGAATATGTACATAGTTAGTTTCTTGTGGCGTCTCCGGTACCTGTTTCATCTCGCGTTCACCTATTTCATCTCGCGTTCACCGTTAAGTCCACTAGTGCGTCTATGTTCTATCTCCGTCAATAGGATTTGGAGATGATCCGGAGTAATCAGTAATACTCTTGGAATACAACAGGTCAGTGGCTTACAAACCCCCAAAACGGATTGATCCATGCACTTCCCGCCATTCGTACTGAGGTGTGATAACGGGCGACTAGCGCCTTAAGTATGAGTAAAGCAAAATAAACGTAGCACTATGTAGTAGAAATGAGCAATGATCAATAATGACATGTGTGATATATTGACCCGTAGTGTCGGGTACTCTGACGGATCACCCTAAGATCTTGACATAAATAGCACAAAAATAAAACTAAATCACAAGCAAAGGTCGAAGACGAGAGAAAGAAATACACCCATATAACGCAACCATGACGGAGTCGTAAAAGTAGTATGATTTTAGGCAGGACATACACAAAGAAACCAGAGGGAGAAAACAGAAGAACAGGAGTGGTGATCAAACCAAACAATGGCATCCAAAGCCGCTGATGTCCGCGCTAGCTTCTCAACCGCGTCATGTATCACCGTTGGCCCGGACGTCTCGTCGTTAAGGATGAAGGCTAAAGTTAATAATCTGCGACCCACAAAAAACAACAAAAACAACAAAAAGGTTTCTTTAGCGAGTCTGCAGGTCCATCCGTCGCAAACTTCAGCCCGAACTTCTCCTGATCGGAGAGCCCTTGCACAGATTCGACAACTGCTACAGGATCTAGTTTGTACTCCTCGAGGAACTTTGGCTTCAGTGCCAAATCTGTCATAAATTTCTTCATTGCATCGGACATATGGAGCTTCTTATGACATTCTGGTGCGACATGAGCGTCAATTTGAGCTATGACGTCACGCTCATGCGGGCCATAGACAGACACTTTGTTGAGTTTTGGTGCAGCCCATTGCACCGAAGAATGCGGCTTGAGTGGCGCGCCTGGGCTATCAAAGGCCTCCGCCACACTGGGATTAACGAGGCGTTCATCGCGTGGTGGAATGTAAAGAGTCGAGATGGTGCCGAACTGCTTTGCGACATCCGCCTTACGGAGGTCGGCAATCGTGAATGTATCCATGGTCGTAGCCGATTGGGGAAGGACGGCACCAATGTAGTGCACTACTTTGTGATCAGGACCAAAGTCTTTCTCGAGACGATCAACGAGTAAGTGGAACTTGGATTTCTTGCAAGCACATGAGTCAATGTATGGGAGAATGGAGTGTGTACCTACTGAGAATTCCATATCGACGACACCAACGCTCCCGACCTGCCAGATTATATTCTGGATCGAGGGATCGAGGGGCTTGTCCCTTAAAAGAATTTCGGTCGCCTCACATGTTTTACAGCCAGAAAGAGCGGGATCAAATTCAAGATCTGCAAACATGTAATCCTCTGCAGAAATTCCAGGGAGCATCTTGGCGCTGTAGCCCTCTTGGCGGGCCACGGCGATTGCCCTGTGAGAGGGGGATACGAAAACTCCAGGATGCCCATAGAAGACACCAAGGACGTCGTGACCTGCTCTGACAGCTTTTAACATGACCTTGGTTGCGAATTAATGAGGTGCAGGAAATGTGGAAACAAGTACGTACCTCGCACATCTGTATATATGAATCATAGCGTCCCTTAGTCTTGTCATAGAAGACACTCAAATCGAAGCAATCCGCGGTAGAGCTATCGTGGATGAATGCCTCGGTGACGGGATCACAGACGAGGTAGAAAATCTTGTCACTCTCTTTGATATAGGAGAGCGTTCCGAGAGTAATGTGACCGACGCTTGCTATGCCCGACCCAGCAATGGTCAAAGTGCCGCGTTTGGTTCTGTTAGAATCAGAGGTGGTCATAGTAAAGAAGGAGGCGATGAAAGGGAAATATTTGATGCAAGTTCGACGACTATACAATCTATATAAACAGCCATGAAACATGACGCAATTCTGATATGAGAGTTCGTGCTAGGACGGACAAATTCATGCCAGCACATGCCAGTATCCTGTTAGCTGGCTGCAATAAGAATATGGGTCGTGATTCGTGTCATGGTTCACCGAAGACGTCAAATGTGCATGAGCAGGGAAGGTAAAGAATATATGTAGGCTAGAAGGTCTAGTTGAACAACTTGCAGATCAATTGCCAAGATATCTCCTCACGTCTTGCTGACGTGTATTATTATAGAGCGTGTATAGACAATGCTTCGAACAATCCTTCCTGCTGTGTCTGATGTGTCTGATGTGCATGTTGATAAGATTTAAAGAGGCCCAAGTGGGGGCAGATCTTCCACCTCGCCCCGTGGGAATAATTAATGCATTGCATTTAACAATTGTAATATTATTAAGGTTAATTAAGGCTGCGTTACTTTTCTGGTCAGAGGGTTAGGGTTAGGTTAGCGTTTAGTGGTTAGTGGTTAGGTTATGTAGGATTATATTCTGCCTCGGAGGGTTAGATGTTAGGGTAGAGGTTAGGTATACTGACAATTACAACAATTAATGCATTGCGTTGGTTTTCTAACTAGCATTGTGTAATGCAACAAAATGACACGGTGGCCTTATGCTAAGTATATCACCATTACTGTACCAGATGAAAGCTTATATTTTACATGCTTGCCATATTGGATAAAAGAACTCGACAATTGATCAAATTTGTCATGTACCACTGTGTGAAACAGATAACAAGTAAATGCAAAGGACAAACGAACAGAAGTAGAGAAGGACAAATAAGTAACAGAGGGAAAAGGGCCAGAAGAATGAATGACCACAAGGGAGAAGAAGAGCCACACAAAGAGACCAAGGGAAACCACAGAGGAACCAAAGGAAGCCAGAGGAAGAACCAGTAGGGACCGTGACCAGGAGAATCACGAGGGAGACCAGAGGAAGCGGCCCAGAGTTACCAGAGGAGTGGCCAAGACCAGGGTAGCCAGGTGGGCAGCCAGGGGAAAGGACAATAATGGGGACCGGGGGAATGACCACACCAGAGACCAATGGACAGCAGCCGGGACGGATGTCTAGTGAGGGAGAAGTTGAATACTACCACTTAATTAAGCGCACTGCGCTCTTTCGCAAAAACGGCCTATTCTTCCCTTTTCAGACAATTAAGTGTAAAATAAAGCAAAATAAGCAGGCTGAGGTTTTCCTGATACTATAGCCACTGCAGATTTACAACTCTTCTTCAAGCGGGCATGCATTATCTTATCTATCAAGCGAACAACTGAGCCGTCACAGGATCTGCCCCCACTTGGGCCTCTTTAATATTATCAACATGCACATCAGACACAGCAGGAAGGATTGTTCGAAGCATTGTCTATACACGCTCTATAATACACGTCAGCAAGACGTGAGGAGATATCTTGGCAATCATTGATCTGCAAGTTGTTCAACTAGACCTTCTAGCCTACATATATTCTTTACTACTTCCCTGCTCATACACATTTGACGTCTTCGGTGGACCATGGCACGAATCACGACCCATATTCTTATCGCAGCCAGCTAACAGGATACTGGCATGTGCTGGCATGAATTTGTCCGTCCTAGCACGAACTCTCATATCAGAATTGCGTCATGTTTCATGTCTGTTTATATAGATTGTATAGTCGTCGAACTTGCATCAAATATTTTCCTTTCATCGCCTCCTTCTTTACTATGAGACAAAATCTTCTACCTCGTTTGTGATCCTGTCACCGAGGCATTCATTCACGATAACTCTACCTCGGATTGCTCCGATTTGAGCGTCTTCTATGACAAGACTAAGGGACGTTATGATTCATATATACAGATGTGCGAGGTACGTACTTGTTCGATATTTTCTGCACCTCATTAATTCGCGACCAAGGTCATGTTAAAAGCTGTCAGAGCAGGTCACGACGTCCTTGGTGTTTTCTATGGACATCCTAAAGTTTTTGTATCCCCTCTCACAGGGCAATCGCTGTGGCCCGCCAAGAGGGCTACAATACCTGGATGCTCCCTGGAATTTCGGCAGAGGATTACATGTTTGCGGACCTCGAATTTGATCCCTCTCTTCACGGCTGCAAAACATGCGAAGCGACCGAAATTCTTTTAAGAGATAAGCCCCTCGATCCCTCGATCCAGAATATAATATGGCAAGTCAGGAGCGTGATGTCGTCGATATGGAATTCTCAGTGGGTACACTCTATTCTCCCATACATTGACTCATATGTGTTTGCAAGAAATCCCTTTGAGCTACAGTAAACTAACACCGTCATTCAAAGCCGAAGACCAGCTCGACGAACTGATCTTGTAAGCGAATATCTTTTCCTATGATCCAGGTCTTCCTGACAAACTCGCTGCGCAGCTCGAGCAGGACTTCCTAGGACTTTCCCTCCATTACCTCCAATTACAGGATCTCAGCAATGAGCGGGAGTCTGGCGACAATTTCGCGGTTTCTATTGAACATCTGCGCCGACGACTGCAACAATGTGCTTCGGGCGATGCTGTGGCAGATGCAGTGGGAAATGATAGTCGCATCCTTGAATCTCAATCTCTCCCTCATCCAAGCTCGGACCGCTTTATGGTAGTTCTTTTTGCACTAAGTATTACCATCTGTTCGGCCGGAGCCAACGATCCCGTTCAAACCTCCTGTCACTGTCTGCAATTATATCGGGAGACCTGACTTTTGGAGAAACGGTCGGGAGATATGATGGCCAAACTCCATGGAACGCGATTCAACCTATTGTTATTGATACTGCCGTTGCTGGTGACATCGGGACAAGGCGTCAAGCCCCTTTAGGCGCCTGCGAAGAGTGCTCCTGCTACCGCCTTTCAGAACGCGGTGGTCGTGAAGGTCCTCCGCGTGTTCACGAGTCATGCCCTTACGCTCCTTCAGCAACTCAATTATGCGCTGACGCACCCAAATTATATCGCCAGCTTCTTTGAGCCTTTGACTGCAGAAGAGCGTGCGTTGCTGGAAAAGGAACCTGTCGCGGCGTCCTCTCTGTTATCAATTAACATGACCGACCTGCAGAAACATCCATTGACCGAGCGTCTCATCCATCGATTATTTAGACTGTCGAGCTCCACCTTGTCTACCCCGATCAGCATCGGTCGGACATATGACGTGCTTCTTGGCGAACAAGAAGGTGGTCCGTTCAGGAAGTAGTGATCATTTCTGTGCGTAGTTCGGCAATTGACGCAGAACCTCTACTTAACCAGGTCATTCTTCTGCAGCATTCCAAGGTGGTATCGGGAGAACCAGCCTGTGTGGGGACTTTCCTTGAGCTTGTAAACTGCACTCTCGATGCTCTGAGGAGCCTCGCCGACCGCCCAGCGGGTCACGCCCCTTGCGTCCATCAAGGAGACGCCGCTTGATGTCCGGGAAGGCTCCCTAACCGCCCAAAAGACTTTCCTCGTATACGCAGTGATGCAGCTTGCACTTGCTGCACTTTACAGGTGCACTAGCAGTACTCTGCGGTTCACGGAAGTTTGAACCCGTACAGTGATTCTTGCCAGTACGGCCCATGGCCCACCATTTCAAAGGTAAGTATTGGAACGCAATGCTGTATTAAGTATCATATACAAATCAAGTCATCTCAAAACATGCATGATAAGTAGTCATTATCTGCAGATTTACAATTCTTCAACAAGCGGGCATGAATCATCTTCCTATCAAACGAACCAATGAGCGATCACAGGATCTGCCACCACTTGAACCTTCTTAATCTTATCACTATGTACACAAGACACAGCAGTGAATTGCGATTCCCCGGAAGGATTGTGTGCTTCAGAAGAACATCTACCGCATTGAGGGTTCTTGCTAATACCCTCGCCAATGCGCGAGACGCCGAGAGGCAGTTAGCAATTCAGTACTTATAGTCGGCGATTACACTCCATGGAGATGAAGGTCGGATTTAGTACCACCCCAGACAGTCATCGGCGTCTATTAGTGCTCATGGTCGACACCCTTGCTCCGATCACCGAGTATAAATGGGGAAATTTTTTGACCCAGAGCCATTGCCCGCCTCGGACAATGAGACTTTGCTAATTTGAAAGTCACATTATCCGAGGCGAGAACCAGTTCTGGTTCTAGCCTCTGTGGGGAAATAAGTGAATCACTCACCCTTTCTATCCAGAGGCGTCGTTGTTTTCTTGAGGATCGGGGGCTTATTCGCGGTGACGACCACGGCTCTTGCTGGACCCCGGGCCCGGATCGCTTTCTCTCTTCCCGAGGAGGCAGACTTACCCCGCCATTACAGCCTCAACGGCGCTAGCTTTCGCTTGGAGAGGCGGCAGCGCGCTGCCAGTCTTGACCCCAGCTCGCTCTCGCGTGCGGAGAAGCAGACTTACCGTACCGTTACAACCCCAGTTCGTGCTAGGACGTCGCGAGGGAGTATCGTCACGGTGCTGTCGACCCCGGGTCGAGTTTATCCGGCCGATGATCTCGGCTCTAGCTCTTGCTGGCAAGGAGACAAACTTATGCGAGTTCGTACCGATTACCCCAGGCTTTGCCGACTCTAGTTCTTGCATGGCGAGGAAGCAGACCCCACCCTGGACCTGACCGTCATTGAGGGGCGAGTAGGGCGGCATTTCAGCAAAACACCTACATCCACAACCCGCCGGTGGCGCGGAGACCTACGGGCCCGGGGATCCTCGGTTTCGAAGAACAGGCAGTCCAAATTTCACAAGGGGACACTAAGAAGTCGATATTGCGACAGCGATCGCTGATACCCTGAGGATATAATGATGTCAGTGGTGACCTTAAAGATGAAAGCGGGCCGTACCTTCTCATGTCGTGCAAGAGTTGACGGAGCGACGAGTGTTGAGTTGACATGGGCCAGGAAGGAAGCCACATGCGGGCTAGCGAGTAGATGTTGAGGATTGGATTTAGAGATAAATATCTGAGAGCCTTCGGCGAATGTGACCAGCATATGCGTCTTGACGAGAACAAGGGATCTTAGGTAACATCACTTGAATCCCAGTCAGCCGTCCACGCCACGCACGACGCCCGCGAAGGTCAGCATTTCCAGTACAGGTTTTCTTCGCCGCAGTGGCAACGTGACCCAGATCCTAAAGCTGCGCTATGCAGATCACTATTCAGACAAGTTTGAGGGTGGCGAACACACGACATACCTACTAGTATGGCGTCCGGTCACTACTGTGTGTTCCGTCACACGCCTGGGTACAATTCAGGAAACAAAGCGTCAGCCATCTGATACAGGGCAGCGAGCACTTAAAACATACCCTGTTGATACCGGCGAGAAGAGCGAAAAGCAGTAGCGGGAAGGACGAGTGTCGGTAAGATGCCAACCCGATACACCAGGCACCATGTTCTAACAATCGAAATAGGATGAGTATCGCGCAAGCCAGGGAATCTAAGAGAGACGAAGAGAGCGCGGGTGAAGTCCTGGACTGAAGAAGCGTCGGTATAAGTATAAGGGAGGCTGACATTGTTTGAACGTGTTTGAGGTCTGAACGACGCGTTCAAAATCTGGCTACACACGTGACTTTTGACTTTGGGTGTGAAGTCGATAAGACTAAAATGTTGAAGGTAACGCTCGAAAGTACTGGCAAGTCGATGGATGGTGATATGTATCCAAAAGGGCTGTCTTGCCTCGTTATTTCGTTTGAAGGGCAGAATCTTACAAATAGCACACTTGACCTGCTTGTACAGTGTCATCTCCTCCATGTTCCACTGGCAGGGGCCGCAGGGCAATCTGTGAATGTCTTGCAAATTAAATGTAAGCAAGATGATAGCTTGAATCTCATTCGACAGCTCTCATGGATGCATCGATTATAGAAGCTCAAGATTGGTTCTGCTTGACATCGCGCATAATCGGTATGGTGGTAGGTAATTTTGTTGTCAGTGCACGTTTCTAGACGATTCAAAGCCTTTCATGTACTCTCCATCATACTACATACTTAACACCACAGAATCAAGGACATAATAATTGGCGGCTCACCAGATACAGGGGTGGGCACTGACATGCAGAAGTCTAACATACTAGTAGAAATCTCATCCTCGGCGCCTGCATATTATTATGGTTGGACTTCGACAGCGACTTTCTGCGAACGAGCGCCGAAATACGGATTATACCTTCACTCGGAAGTTCTGGGATGCCAGTTCCCGCTTGCCTCCCAGGTGCAGGAGGACGCACGTACCAAACCATCAAGTGCACCGTTCACGCTCTCGCACTAAATTTCGTACTCCGCGGGATCAGCCCTCAGCACTGATGAGCTGTATCAGAACCCTTTCGTCGGTAACTTCATTAGTGAGAGCTTGGAGGCCACACAGCTTATTATCATCTCTCAGTGCTCGCATGTGCTCTCCCTTCCAACGTGCTCGCTGCACCTACACTCGGTGTAACCACGGTAGCATCTTCTCGCCATGCGCCCTATTCTCCATCGTGAGTGTCTCCTACTCACGCCGTGCGAGAGTAACAACCTGCCTGACGTGAACTATGGTACACAACGATGCATGTCAACACTCGATCTCACGGTGTGTCGTCCTTTTGACGAGGCATGTCGTCTATTGCGTCAAGTTACAAATTAAACATAAAGCGTATGAATAACAATACTATTTCTACAAGTTCCGAGATGAAAAAAGGAAGGAACTACAGTTACGAGTGAGTCCACGCCCCACCTACGCAAGCGTCGATGAGCCAACTCATAGATCGTCACAATAGCTGAGTTAATATGGCCAGAATCATGTTTCTTTCGGCGCGAGTGTGCAGGTTACATGAGGACACATTGAGCTAACTGCCAACGTGAGGCACACCATGACTGCTACCCATTGTGCTATCTTGGTCTGGTTCGTCAACACGCTCCAAGCGCCATCATGGAGGTATTCTCAGTCTGCCATGTGATCAACACCGGTAGCAGAAGAATGCCATACACCAGTGCACGTCTGGGAGCAAATCGTTGTCAGACGACTCGGACGATGGGTCATTTCCCGCCGTGTCCTGCGACACACCCTGCTGCTGCTCCCTAGTCGGGCGTCAAGTGTCATTGACTTTCCTGTATTCCGGTAATTTGACTGCAGCAGGACGCTGTAAAATTCCAATAAGTCAAAGGGGAATGAGAGGTACTTAAGAGGATCCACAATACAGTGAATTCGCATCCGGCTGCGACTTCAACAGCTTGCGGATCGTTGCTGGGTCTTGATCTACGGAACTTAAGGAAGGAAAGATGTAGAGGAACTGTTTGACTCCCTTCGAGCGGCGTAGATGTCCCTCCTCGAGCTGTGCTTAATGTGATTGCCTAATAAAAGGAAAACGAGTGACGAGGTCGTTGATGCGAGAATGCCCTGCACGGTGCCGTGAACCTTCATTTGCAGATTGGTTGAGGCGACGCGGCGGAAATCAGTTTCGGGCTGGATATGCAATCTGTCGGAGGCAGTGAGAATTGATAAAATTGAGAACCCAGGCGGAGGTCTAGCACGTCCTGGTTGCGGCTTAGAGAGTGGAATGAACTAGAGCTTGATGGTTCCGTCCTCAGAATCGCTGACGAGGATAGCACTGTTCAATGAAAGTGCTAGACCGTAAATGGCCTTGGAGTGCCCTTCGAATGGAGCACTGACAGTCTCCAGTGTCGACGCGTCGAACTCGTAGATTGTCGTAGGACTTAAGCTTGAGTCGGCGAACGTGAATGCGGCCAGTTCCTTTGTTTGTCGAGAACACAGGCCATGATGTACATCACATTCCCTTGGCGCTTTCCCGTCCACTCATTCACTGCCAGCTTTTTCGAGTTTTGCGAGATTCGAACTGCGCCGTGGCACAACATCGATTATGATATTCTTGAATCCTCCAGCCATGAGTTTGCCAGCCCAAACTCCAAATCTGCACTGTATTGTCCCATGATCCGCTCGCCAGCAGCTTGTTGTCCGTGGAGATATCGATGCAAGTGATGGCATCTGAGTTGACCTTCACATGTTTTCGCAATCCCCTTCTCAACTTCACAGGCTTTGAGTTCCTCATAGCCGCCATTTCCACCAGCAGTGATGACCCATCGACCATCCCTTGATACCGCCACCGCATGAAGCTCATGCTCATAGACATCTCGCGCCTTCTCAATCTCCTTACCATCCTGCAGATCCCATCGTCAAGCGGTCTTGTCAAAAAATCTGCTGACCATTCGCTTGCCGTCCTGGAAAGTAGCTGGTTTGGATATTCTTCTCATGACCCCTCAAGGTCATCACGTGTTGGAATCATGTTCGTCACTGCAGGAGCAAGCCGTGTCGATATGGAAGCCTCTTCGGTGGCGCAACCTACAAAGAGAGTACTAGCAATGAAGGGGAGGTCCGAGTCTCTTCGTATGCTGTATGCATAATGTCCTAATGTTGACAGTGATCTTGTGCTTTACCTGTTGAAATCGATCGTGAGTCTATCCGCCCTGGAATTTCAGATGAAGTTGTGACTGTTACCACGATGCCTAGAATACGGTATGGATAATGATTAAATTTAGCCACCTCTTTTATATGCTGACATGCCCCTTCCCACAGCCATCGCAGATATATTCCTTTACCCCAGCGTCGATCTTAGCCGCCAACCAGAATGAGGACATTGGCATTGGAAAGAATGTCAACTCGACCACCGGAGTCGTGGCTGTCGATTGGGGGGCAAGTCCAATGACTTGGGTGTTAACTAGAGCTGATGTACTAGTAAGTCCCACGTAGAAGCCAGCCCTTACTTAAATATATCATTCACTAGGTATATAGTTACCTCCGCGTCAACTCCTCTGCGTTATATGTCAGCTGTGCGTGTAATATTCGTCAGCTTACTGAGTGTGCTATATTTTCGGACTCATAAATAGCTGTCCAGGTTTTCCCCATGTATACTATCCGTCCAGTTCTGAACGTTCGAAGAACCATGGTTGAAACAGACGTTAGGCTCTCCACTGGTGAGTGTTTGTAGCGATGGATCCACGATGATTGTGGTCGACAAAAGTGTTCTAGGCTATACGATGCCCACTCTTGGGCTTGGTGTCTACATGAACGACGAATGTGCAGAAGCTTGCAAGGTCGCCCTTCAGAATGATTACCGGTACGTGCGTATCGCAGTTCTGCTTCATAACCAAAATTTAGTCATTTGTGATTAGAATGATTGATTCGGCACGATTCTACGAGAACGAAGCTCAAGTTGGCGTTGGAATCCGGGGAAGTGGTGTTAAGCGCGAGGACATTTTCATCAGTGAGCTCATCGACTGGGCGCCTGGCATTGACCAGGGACCTTTCACCTATCTGACGCCCTTCGCAGCATCCAAGGTCTTCCACACCGATTTCACGTATGATCACACGAAGGCTGCTGTGAAAGACTCAATCGCGAACCTTGGATATTGTAAATCTTGCACCTGCCTATTCGTCTGTATGGCTTACGAGAGGGGTACTAGCATATTATGATTTATACCTGACTCACAGTGCCGTAGGAGGGACAGCGGCACGTCTCGCTGCCTACAAGGCTCTTTTGGACGCCAAGGCTGACGGGCTAATCAGATCGGTCGGCGTCTCTAATTAGTATGTAGCATCGGTTATTGGTATTTCCACTCAGCTGACAGTCACACAGCTCGGCAAAGCACATAGAGGAGATCCGAGAGGCTGGTCTAGAGATGCCTGCGGTTAACCAAATAGAGGTGAGCATCTCCATTATGGACATACATGAGTGTGGCAAGGAAGCTAAATCTGTCATTAGCTGCACCCGTTCTGTCAGCAAAAACCAATCGTCGAATATTGTAACAAGCACAACATTGTTGTGCAGGCATACTCGCCTCTTCTGCGTGGTGCTCTGGACAATCCAATCATTCAGAAGCTTGCCAAGAAGGTAATGGTAACTGTCCCTGCCAGCGTCATAATATTAATGCGTCACAGTACTCCAAAGATGGTGCTCAAATTCTGATCAGGTGGTCCTTACAACGAGGGTGAGCTTGCCGTGTTTAAATCCGCTTAGCTTCTTATCGACTTCCTCTGTCACACAGATTTGTGCCTCTTCCAAAGTCCTCGCAGCCCCAACGTATTATATCCAACAACCTGGTATTCAACTGGAACATCGAACCTATGGACATGGCAAAGCTTGACGCGCTGGACCGCGGGAAGGAGGGCGCAGTTACCTGGAATCCGGTGGACGTTGATTAAGGAGAGGTAAAGTTTTAGATGCGCTTACCCATTGTCACGAATAACAAACTGCCAATACGAATGATCTGATGAAAGCCTTCGTTCGTGAGTTTGAGTGATGGTCCTCTACAAGGACATTCGATCACAACAGCGTATTACGAAGTCATCGACATGAACAAGATTTCTCAGGAGAGGTCAAACAAGGGAGAATATCTACATACTTTAGCACACAGGACGTTTGACGTTACGAACATATGGTTCCCCAGTGTACTATTGCTTAAAGTCATGAGTCTTGGCGAATATCAGACAGTATAATACTATACGGTTCGGGAAGTTTAGGGGCCAGCCCAGGATAGCCCTTAGTTAGCCCAGTCTTGCATGTCTCTGGTAATTGAACTCTTCATACAAGTTGGATGAAGGCATCTGAAATTCTGCTTCAGCGTTTGGGCCTTAATGATGTGGCTCATACGACACGGACTTCGGGATGAACTAGACATAGAACTGCTCATACAAAACAGCGACAGACGATATACACAACATCAAATGGTTATGACCATCCACGGGCGGATCCGCGACCTCCTCCATGACCTCTTTCCTTCTCTATGACGAACATGGCATCACGCATTGTGACTACCATCCGATCATCTTCCTCCCCTACCTGTGGTGATGTCGGACTGCCTTTCTTTCCCCCCAAGTACGGCCGCGCCCAAGATGTCGCTGCAGTCGTGGATGCAGCGGGAGCTGTAGTAGTAGCAGGGGTTGTGGTAGTGGCCGTACTTGTTGTAGCAGTAGACGATGCCGCAGGCTTCGGTTTGGCAGCACCAGCGGGGGAATTAGCAGCATTCATCCATGCGTACTTCCCACCGAGTCCAGCAGCTTGACTCGCAACAGCATTGGACATCTTTTTCCGCACATCTTCAGACATATTCCTCGCTGTAACACCGGGACCATCTTTCTTCTTCTTTTTCTTCGTGCCTCCCTCCTCGTCTCCGTCTACAGCCATGGCGTTCCCGCCTGAAGCTTGAGCGGCGAGGTTAGCGGCATGTGCAGCAGCCATATCAGCGCGTTCTTTGCGTTCTCTTCGAATTTTCATCTCTTCCTCTCGTTCAATCTTTTCTATTGCAGCTATTTGCTTGGCGACATCACCCCGAACGACTATACTCCACATCGGCATGCCATTTTCGTACAGAGACGCCGGGCGGTCGAACTGAGTGTCCGTACGATGCTGAGCTGCAGCAACAATTGCAGTAACGAGGTCTTGTAACCGTGCGCGAAGAGCGAGCGCCAGATAATTCACTGAGTCTTCCGGTATTTTCGTCACTTTGTGTTCTGTGCCAATACTTCGCATGGTGGCGCCCAGATAGCGAGCGTCAATGGAGGGAGTAACTGGCTGTTTACGCGATCGGTCTTCGAAGCTTCGATATGTCTGATGTGATTCATGGGACCTCTGAAGGCTTTCCTCTTCTGCCTACAGAACAGTTACTCCCGCACGTTAATAAGATACTGGTGCTAACGTACCCGAAGATCCACACCCGCGCTCCCAAGAGCGTCATTCAAAGTTGCAACATCTGTAGTGTCCACCCCACTACTCGAGTTTGTCAGCTGGGTGGTCGCTGCTGTCGCAGCGACTGTTGTTGAGGTTTGCTGCCTCTGGACTTGGGTTTGTTGTGGGACATATGAATAATGCGAATATGCGGCTTGAGGATAATGGTGAGTGTATTGGTAATGCGAATATGGGGTTGTTCTGGATAAGATGGATATATTGAGTATCCGAACGGAGAGGAACAAGGAGACAGCTTGACGTGGCGTGTTGGGATTGCTGCTGAAGCGCAGGATCAATTGGTATATCTATGTTGTGGTAAAAACATGAATCCCCGTAAGGACATTTGGACAGTGCTACGTACGTGAAGTACTCCATTGTGAAGTATACGAGGCTTGCGGCTGAGTTTGAGTGGGTGTTGGTGTTTTGGGAGCCTCGCTTTCTGTCTTCATGGCCTGGCCAGGTGTGGCGGAATAAATGTTAAACATACAAAGAGAAGTTTAATTGACAATTGCCATGAAAGAAATGGCACCAGAGACGATGCTTACACTATGTAGTCTGTCACTGTTCCCTGAAAGCAGGGGAACCTTGAGGATGCGATGTGATGTGATATTTGGCTTTGTTGAAATCTAAAGCCTTTGCCAAATAAGCAACTTATGATCACCATTCAATATTTTCCATTCGGCGTCCATATTCACGCCTGGTTCCGCAATGGATGTTTCAAATATCCTAGCATCTCATGCTGCAAAATAGTACGGCTCTTTCTTTGCTTCATTAACCGTCGCTAACCGCATCCTGTAGTCAATCTGTCACAGTCGAGAAGGAAACACCTCTCGACGTGGACGCAGGCTTCCTGACTGTAACAGACCTCACACCGATTGATGAGGATAGCTATCAGTACGACCAGTTGTTTCTAGAATTAAGCGCCATTATACTCAGCATCTTCCTCTCAGATCAAATCTTGAAGACTACCTAAAGTCCACTGCTCGAGACGGCATCCAAGCATTGATCGCAGCACTCTATGGCCTGCCTACTCAGCCATCACCAGACGGTGCCCTCGCTCAACTTCCTGAACCGACAACAAAACTTCCTCGTGCTAAACCACTTCCGAAGCCCAAACCGCCAACGAAGTGGGAGCGCTTCGCTGCCGCGAAGGGCATCCAGAAACGTGTGCGTGAAAAGAAGGTATGGGATGAAGAGCGGCAGGAGTGGGTTAACCGCTGGGGCAAGGATGGCAAAAACAAGGAGAAGGAAGAGCAATGGATCCACGAAGTCAAGGCTAATGCTGGTGCGTGTTTTTGGTTTTCATTGAAAATGCGGCTCCATTTATCATCGCTTCAGACGTGGATCATGATCCTGTCAAAGCCGCTCGCGATGAACGGACATCAAGAGTAGCGAAAAACGAGCGACAACGGCTCCAAAATGCTGCTCGTGCACAAACCGCTGGCGGTGAGCGGGAGGAACGTAAAAAGGATATTGAGAAGACTCTGGCTTCTACCCGAATAAGTACAGCAAGCATGGGCAAATTCGATAAGAAACTTGACGGAGAGAAGAAACTGAGGGGCGTCAAGCGCAAGGTAAATTTAATCACCTCATTACCCGCATGTCACTCACTGTCCATTAGTTCGAGGCTACAGAGACATCTGTGGAGCAAGAAAAACAGGCATCACTTGCTGTACTCGCAAAATTGGGTAGCGGTGCAAAGGGACCAAGAAAGGGGAAAAGCGCAGGAGATGACGTGCTCAACGTACGGAAGGCTATACGCACTGTCAGCAAGGGCAAGGGTGGTGTTGCTCTTGCTCGTGAAACCCACAGAAAAGGAGCAAAAGGTAAACGAGGCGGTAAACGCTAGTGAGTACCCCCTGTTAGCATACACCAGTCTGTCAGATCATACGTGGATCGTTACATATATGAACAAAAGTACTATTGTCATTATCCGAAAACAACATAAGTAGACAAAGAGTGATGACTTCCTTCACCGCTCAACAGGAAGCCGGTCCATATCGGCCCTCCCTTCTTTAATCCATTCCTCCTTGACCAGTTTCTCCCTCTCAGAGTAGTACAACCGATACACCAGCTTAATAGTGCCCTCACTGACACCAGCAACCACACTGATATCTCGAGAAGACTTGGGCTTTCCTAGTAAGTGGCAGGTAAAGTAAATCGCACCGCCCGCGATAGAAACTGGACTACGACCATCGGCAACGCCATGCTTGCGCGCTGCAACAATGATATCGCCACATATGGACTGGACGTTGGCGGGAAGGTCAAGGTGGTTGCAGTAACGAACAAGCAGGTTTTCGGGACCCGTGGTTGGGTTGCTCCCATTCGCATTACTTTGCGCGGTGGCTCCAGGCGAGAGATTGAATGCCTGCTCAAGTGCCTTGTAGCATTGCCCCAGCGTCTTCTTTGACACATGAGTCAGGTTGCAAATCTCGCGGAACGTACGGGGAACGTGAGCTTGGCGGCACGCGATGAATATGCATGCAGCGATAACAGCCTCTAGAGGCTTTCCACGAAGAAGCTTTTCCTCATCTGAGCGCTTGTATAACTGTTTGGCAATGTCGCTGATGGTTTTGGGAAGCGAGAACTGGTCGCACCAGCTGCCGATGTCGCGAAACGCGGTAAGAAGATTCCGTTCTGAGCGAGAACTCTGGGAACGGGAAGCGGCACGTTGGAGTTCGCGCGCAATTCCCGTGCCACCGTCACGGAAACTAATAAGCGTATCCAATTGCTCTATGCCCTCCATTAGAGGGTCCGACGCTGCACCAACACGAGAAGGATCATCGCCTTCGTCGTTTGCGAACGTCTACGCATGGAATAATGTGTGTAGTGTTATCGCAGCAATAAAGAAGATGAAGGCACTCACCCTCCATTCACTTCTAGTATCGACAATGCGATCACCTAGCACCAGTCCACAACTCCCGCACACAAGATCTCCACTCCCAAACTCTTCAACAATATTCGGATTTGGGTCTCTGCACTCTGGGCAAATGAGACGAACGGCCAAGTCAGGGCCGAACGTGGGTTGTTGTGTCTTCTGAACTGCCGCAGCAAGTGGGAAAGGTCGAGCAAAAGCCATCCTAACTGACTGCGAGACCTCGTGTGCGGTTTGCGAGACTGGAGATGCGGTCTGAAGCCGCCTTGAGTACAACGAATGTGCTCCTTTCTATATTGTATATCTAATGGGAGGAGTAAAATGGTTTCATCACGAAACCAGGTCTCGGTGCCACATACCACTAGATTGCAACTTTGAGTATAGTTCACAATCTTCAATCTGACGAGCTTGGAGGACGCCCGTGGTGAGGATGATGGTTGTCTAGGACAAGAAGCTGTACCTTCCTCACAGCAGTGGCCACGCATAGAAAACTGGCTTGGATGACTAACTTTATTACCGCATTTGGAACATTATTTCCACGGGAGTCCGGGACACCCGGATATCCTAATTAGTAATATGTCCGAATACGTCCCAACGAAGATCACAAACATTATATAACGCGAAAAACCACTTGCAGGCAATGAAACTTCTGAAGCAACAAAAGCTCAGGAGTCGAGGTCATAATAACGCCATGATAACCCATACCTCACAAGTGCGACTTGCTACTGGTACAAAAGAAATCGCGCTAATACACTCTACATTCACTTGACTACTTATCTGCCCTGCATGGATAATCTCGCTGTCCGAGAGAGGCTTTGGCCATCCGATGCGCATGAACGTCTTCCGGATCATGAAGACAGTCTACCGCATGTTGGACCCATCCCACGAGCCCTCGTTGACTGGACGAGGGAAAACACATCATAACGTTTGGATACGAACTAGTACCCACACAAGAAAACTAGTGCAGCCACCCCGACTTATCAAGCCTTGTCATCCATTGCTGCCTCTCCACACAAACCGACATGCGATTTGCTGTTGTGCTCCGCGACATGCAGATTGAAGATAGAGTGCAAAATACGTATATTCCCCTCCCTAGCGAGCTTACGCCAGTCATGATGGACATCTCTGAATTCATGGCCGCAAGGGTCAGGTATAGTACGTTCTTTATAATAGACGCCAGTGAGTACCTCAGTGCATGTCACGTATGGAGAGGAGTGCAAATGGGGGTAAAGGTTTTATCTGTATCATCCATTGTCATAGTGCGAACTGACTGCAATACTAACCAACGCCTGTTGCAGCAGGAGGTTATTGATAGCTCCTCTTTACAACTAGGCGCTTCACCATATCAATGTTCTATGTGGCTCCGATCTTATCTATTGCGACGGCTGAGGTTGCATCGTGCGAGTCAAACGACTGCCGTGGATCATCTGAACCATTGATCGCACGGTACGGCAGACATTGGGAGATGGCGCTATGTTTTCCTTGATCTGAACACCAGGGTTCTGAGAAATCAAAAAAGTATCCTGGACGCAAATCTTGGTGTCGCAAGAGAGATCTGCCCTTGTGTAGTAGTCATCCCGTCAGTATCATACATTGCTTCTTCTGACACAGCGGTTGCGTACGCTCAAGCCGCACGCGCTCACCCTCCCAAGCGTGGTCCTTGCGAGGAATGCGAGCGGCCTGGCTGGCGGACCTGCAAGAACCCTTCGTGTTAGTCCTACGCGAGTTGCCCAGAGTGTTCGACCGGTGGCATGGTGCGTCTTTGTCAGGAAATGTGGGCATGCGATCTCTGCGCAGAGCACAACTCAAGCATCTTCATCCGCTGCGCTCGCTGCAACATGCCGTTCTGCTTCGATTGCTCCTATATTGACAGCTGCGAATCATGCGACTGTGGGCCTCTGCAAAGACCGCCGAAGAAGCCCCGGATCTAGATGAAGACAACGAGCTACCGGAGGAAATGCATACTAAATTCATTTCTTCATGCATCATGTGTCCGGTGAAAGTGCAATCGCTGCGTGTCGGCGGATTCACGTACGAGACAGCTTTGCCTGTCGTGCCAAAAACATACTCAATCGACGGTGTCAGAAATGATGGGTTGGAATGTTCATCCATGGTTGACTCTTGTGACAAACATGTGGTATCATAGGTTCAATTGCTCAACTCCGACGTTTGTAGTAGGTCACCTATCGACGACTCCACTGGCACTTAGAGGCGGAAACTGCGAGTAAGCAGTATCATCACGCATATGGGAAGCATTAGATAGTAGAAGTCCGCCCCAAATTTTGTAAATTTCGTTATAGAATTCCAGAATCAGAGTGGCATTAACCAACACCCTATGTACACCAGTAAATCGTAGCACCGACAACAAGCCAATATCATATTCAAGCGCCGAGAAGTGACAAGTACTGAGTGAGTGAGGCAAGGCAAACAAACATAGAAACAGCATGAAGTAAGGTAGGGAAACATGGAGCAACATATATGAAATCAAGTCTGTGAGGGTAACTGTTGAGTACGTCAAGATTCGTGAACAATGGAACGGTCGTGGATAGCGGTGTGTTGTAACCCATATGAAAAAACAAACAAAAAAGAAGAACAAGATTGTGCACGCAGAAAATAAAAAAACATGGGAACTACTCAATAGTAAACCGCCTGAGCAGCATGTGGGTCGGTGGGATACATCTCATACTGCGGAACTTGGGACATGTCGTAGTACTGAGAGTACCCATAGTGATCGGGGTAGTAGTACTGCTGCTGGTATGGCGAGTACCCGTACATGGCATTCTCCATCGACTGCTCCGGCGTTGGCTGGTCAGTGGCCTGACTGGAACTTGCATCATCTTGCGCTGAATGACCTTCAGATGACCGGTATGGCTGCGACTCGGTGTTGGGACTGGCGGGACGCGAAGGCTCAAATGATGCCGCGCTCATCCTCAAACTCGAAGGCCGGCGATTGCTGCTCTTCGACGGCTTGAGGTCTGAATGTGAAGATGGCGATCGGATCTCGATGCGGGAGCTCTGGCGAGGGAAAGCGAAGAGCGGATTACCAGTGTTTGGGTCAATGAAACCATTGATGGGAGGTGTATGAGATGGTGCAAGGAAATCTGGTGAGCCGTTGGAGTGGTGGTGCATTGGAGGATATGGAAGCCCTGGAGGTGTCATCATCCCATGTGCTAACGGGCGTGGTGTGTACATCGTTGGGTGTTGAAGGTACACGGGTCGTCCCGTGGCAATCTCATATGCCATGCCGTGGTGACCGATAGCGACACCGGGGGGCAGAGAGGAGCCATATCCGAACGGCGATCCATACGGAGGCGAAGGTTGCGATGGCGGCGAGAATACAGTCTGCAGTGGGGGAATTGATTGACGGACTGCGTCAGAAGTGTCCAGGTTCACTGCGGGTGGCTCGACCTGAAGGAGAGCAGGTGCATTCTGGTCATACTGCTCCTGTAATATGGCATTCGTCACATCTGCGGTCTCCTTGGCCTGTTGATCTGCGGCCTCACGCATCATTTGGTTTAGAAGCGGTGATGTGATCTTCTCTTTCGGCGACGTCGAGACATGAGGTGACGATGGTGCTGGTGCAGCAGATTTGGAAGGCGCAGCAGATACTGACGCAGAAGCCACATGGCCATTGACTGCAGGCGAAGCTGATTGCGACGTTGGAATGGGCTGCCGTGGAGGCACAAGCTCTGGCCGAACCGTGAACACATCTTCAACAGGGGCATTAGCGACAGTAATATTAGCCTCAACAGCCTCCACAACTGGTTCAGATGCCTTCTCCTTTCCTGCTCTCTTCGGTAGACGCACGACAAATGTCTTTTCGCCAGGTGCTGCTTGTGCATGCTCTGATGTCGCCTGAGGTGCCCGAACAGGCCCTCTCACAACATGACCCTCTTTGCCACCGAGTTTGACTCGATAGCCTGGACCTTGACCGGGACGAGTTCTCAAAGCATGGTCAAAATGAAGGAACCCCTCGTGTTGCTTTGTCCAGACACGTTCAGGCTTCATCGCGTACCACGTCCTGCCTGATGCAGCGGCAGCGGCAGCAGGGGGGGCGAAATGTGCTCGAGTTGGTGAGGGTGCGAAACCACCACGTGTAAAACCACCACGTCCACGACCTGCAATAAAAGCACCTCTGCCACGAAGTGGCATGAAACCTCGTGCAGGCCTTGCTGCCTGCTGCTGTTGAGATTGTACCGCCACACGCCGCTTTTCATCTCGCTTCTTCATCTCCTCGAAACCATCATGGGTCCATAGCTGGTCAATGGAGGGCGTCACAGCTGGGGGCTTCTCTGTCTCTTGGGACACAGGGGTTTCTGGTGCAGGACGACTAGACTCCGAGTCAGTAAAGCCTCCTCTGCCCCTGCCACGCCCAAAACCTCCACTAAAGCCTCCTCTCCCTCTCCCTCTCCCCTGCCAGCGCCCTCTCCACCACCCACTCAGACTCCGGAGATCTTTATCCAGCAGCCGATCATCGTGGCCCCAAAACTCACCAACGGTGGGAACATACGACGGATCCGCCTCCAGCCTCTGCTGATAAGCATGACGAGCGGCATGATTTCGAGATGGCTGCCTGGATGTCGATGCCCTTGGCTGATCATCCACAGGCTCTGCGACCTCATGAACTTGAACGGGTGCAAGCTGAGGGGCTGTACCCCGGTCAGACGAAGGTGCCGAGACTGCGCGCTTAAACAGGGGGCGTTTTGACGCTTTACCTGTTTTACGCGGGGGCGGTCCTGACAAAGTACGCTGCGGAACAGAAGGACTATTGAATTCAGCGAACTCTATAACTGGGAGTTCTGCAGGGCCATTGGCAGTTTCCTCGGCGACCATCTCCGACCAATCACCAGCGGCGCTGAGAGAAGAGGTAGAGTTGCCCTGGAGGTCTTTGGCAGACTGGTGGTTGAGCTTTGGGACATCTGCAGAGCTTTGTGTTGTATTGGGCGTTAGAAAGTGTGAGTGGCCATTTGAGACAATGTCTTCGGAGATAGGTTCTGTATCGGAGTCTGTTTCAGAGGCGACTGAGGAGCGGGCGTCATCGGACTCTGAGTCTGTTCCAACCTCTCTAACAAACTCATCATCGCTGTCAAACTGGTCTCTTCCCCTGCCCCTGCGCTTGACCATGCGAGTCTTGCGAGGTTGTGGAGAAGACCGGAGCTTTGCCGAGGAAAGTTTGACATCCGCACGAGATGCCGCAGAAGATACGGTGGCTGGCATATTAAGAACTAGAGGGGAGAGCATGAGTACTTCATGATGTTGAGAACGCAAGGAAATGTGAAGACTTACAAGTACTTTGCGTGATATGAAGGGAGACAGATTTACAACTGTCACCAGGCAGAAAAAAAAAGTGAAAAACAGGAGGAAAAGTGAAAATTCAGGGGTCTGTTATCGCGGGGAAGCTGAAGCTAAGGAGAGAGAGTAAGAATAATGCTAGAAGACGGGTAAACTGGGCAGTGAGGCAGATGCGTGGTGGAAGGTAGAAAGGCAATCGGAAAACTCCGAAGTTAGTTCCCAGCTGCGCGGTGCCGTGAAGCACTGCCCCACAGTCCACTCGCCTCCTCCGCTGACTCACTGCCAACAGCTGATGAATCCATCAGATCCAGATAGTTTCTGTCATCGAACAGTTCAAATTTCTACTGGCCACCTTTATCATTTTATTGACCAAATCCCAGCCAATTACGATTCCACTCGACCCCCATTAATTTGTCTACATGGTTTTCCAGATTCATGGTACTCGTCAAGATTCTCGACATGAATATGTAACACAAGTCTTTTAGGTTCGGATGGCGCCACCAGATTGGCCCATGGTGCTCACAGGGCTTCCGAGTCATTGTTCCAGACATGCTAGGTTATGGTGAGACGGACATGCCTCATGATTCTTCAGCGTACTCGACCAAAAACATTTGTAATGACATCTCTGCACTCCTTGATTTCCTTGACATATCCAAAGCCGTTCGTTGTTCATATCTTCTGCTTTGAGTTTCTTCACACGCTGAGTTCGAGAGGTGTAGGTGGTAATTGGACATGACTGGGGCGCATATACGGCTGGGAGGTTTGCCTTGTGGCACCCAGAACGGCTAATTGCACTAGTCATGTGCGTATTCTTTGGATTATCGATGGCACAACTACCAATGCAATATGCTCAGGTTAGCTGTCCCATACGTTCCTCCGACGCTACAGCATATGCCCGTTGAGGAAATGGCCAGAAAATTTCCATCCTATGGATATCAGGCATACTTTGCATCCGAAGCGTCAACAGCTGAAATTGAGGCAAATGTGTGCATCTTGTTTATTTATTTTCATTTTACACCTTTGACGCACATGCCCGAAGCCCGTCTCCTTTCTCCAAGTATTATTTAGAACGCCTGAGAAGATACTGCCGTTTACGAAGTTAGGACAATTCCAAGGTCTGATCACCAACAAGCAAATCGATTTTGCTGACGGCTGCCTCCTCAATGAACATGTAATAATAGATCCTTTGTGACGGTGTTCACACTGACAACCATCCTTTGCATTGCAGGATCTACAAATTTATGTTTCTCGATTTCAACGCGGCATGTTAGGGCCCTTGTCTTATTACCGCACCACGAGAACGCGATTCGAGGAGGAGAAAAGTATGTGACTCATTATTCCATTATGACCACTTTTCCGATTCCAAGCCGCAGGTGCTCTTCTTCCTGCACATCTACCGCCGAACCTTCATGTTCTCTTCATATACGGAACTAAAGACGCCACGTGTCCCCCGTCAGCGGTCCGCAACGCCCACAAGTTCATTTCACAACTAAACACCGTTGCCCTCGAGGACGTTGGCCATTGGGTAATGCTGGAGGCCCAAGATCGCGTTACATCGGAAGTCTTGCGTTTCCTTTCGTCTCCGGAGATATCTGCTTCTCAGAAATCTCGAATGTAGGGCACATTCACACAATCAGATTCGACGATGAGGATCGTGTCCACGAAGTACGCTAACATTCTATTACATAGAAGGCACGGCACATGCATCATTATTTATCCGCACTGCAATGCGTGAAGTGTCTTACATGTATGAGTTTATACATACGTCTTCACCCTAATGATTCAGAGTTAAGGTCATATGCATAAAATGACTAAAACTTGACAAAAAACCGCATATAAAGACACGTCACCGGAAGTTTCTCTTTCATTCCACTTGGGTGTACACACGCACCCGACCCAACAACCCCATGATCGTTATACTTACTAGGTAGTCACCTTGCGAAGCAAGGTCAATGTCACTATTCGCTGTCGGGATCAATGGCAACTTTTCCTTTCGTTCGTTCACGTCATCTGTACGGCACTGCATTGTTGGATAGGCATGAACACCACAGCAGCCTGAGGTGACTAACTATAACAACGCGAGCGTTGTACAATTCTTCAGTAGACGAGAGTCTCGCTTCGCAAGGTGTTTGTCGGCAGCGCCCGACTCTGGTATCTAGCCACAACGGTCAATTCAAGAATGCCAACCACGAGCGGTATGAACATGTCGCAAGAATGCAAAGGAATGATTCAAGAGGTCAGAAAGGAAGAATCAGGGAGAACCGAAGGAAGAAGCGAAGGAAGAAACAAAGGAAGAAACAAAGGAGGAAGTGAAGAAGGTTATGACCATCGACTACATCGATTACTTGCCCTTCGTGTTCGCTGTCTCAGCCTCAATGCGTGCTCGCCTGACTTGCGCTTCCCCAAGCAAGTCGTTCAACAGCTCAATCTCATCGATGACCTTCTTCGGGCGCTTTTCCTTCACGACACCAAGCATCGCTTCATTCGAAATGATGTAAACCCTTTGTTCGGGAATGTTGGCATTCTCCAGGTTATCTTTGACGCTCCGGCGAGTCTGCTCGATGAACTGCTGTCGTGCATTCCGATAGAGTTTCTTCTTGTTATCCTCGTCATCCTCGTCATCGCTGTCGTACCCCATGTCCCTCATGAGGTTACGAATGTGTTGATCCGCCTTAGAGCGGACGATATACGTGGGGATCTTGAAACGCCTGCAGTTAGTGAGGATGGCAATGTCGGTCATAGTGAAGCGATTGTCGAATAAGACAATAATGCAGTCAAAGACATAAAGTCCTTGGGCGTTAAAGTACTGCCAGTCTGGGATTTTGAGCGTGCCCGCGCCCGGAATGTCATACCAGACATAAGGGTATTCCGCGTTGGCGTTGGCATATCTGGACATGGCCAGCGTTGTCTCGGTGACACCAGTAGCGGCGGAATCCTTATCCTTGTTACGCAAGCCGCGGAAGGCATTGATGAGGGATGATTTCCCTCCTCCTGCCACCCCAGCTACCGCAAAATGGAAAAGGTCCTCCTGATATTGGACTTTCCGCTTGGCTGCGCTAACTTCCTCAGGCGTGGGCGTCACAACTGGCTGAATACCTTCTTTCAGCTGGCGTTCAGCCTCCTCCTTAGCAACATTGGCCTTCTTCACTTCTTCCTCCGCTTCTTTCTTCGACACGTTGGCCGCCTCCTGGGCGGCAACTGCCTTCCTCTTCTCCTCGTTGGCAGCCTCTTCGAGTTCCTTGGCACGCTGTGCGGCCGCCTCCGCATCTTTCTTGGCTTGTTCTTGGATAGCGAGAGTTCGCTTCCGCTCCTCCTCTGCTTTCGCTGCACTCTGTTTCGCCTCGTCACTCGCGGTACGGGCAGCGGTTTCTGCCAGCATGCGGGCCTCGTTAGCAGCCCTTTCGGCCTGGATCATCGCCATCATTTCGGCATTGGACTGTGCTTGTGCAGCTGCCGCAGCTTGCATGGCGGCCTGCTGTGCATCCATTGACTTTTGTTGCGATTCTTGATTCGCCAGGATAAGTTTGGTTATCTCAGCCCTGGCAGCCTCAGCATCCTTGCGAGCTTGCTCAGCAGCAGCTTCTGCGCGCTGACGCGCCTCTATGTCGGCGAGAGATGGACTGGGCGCTTGTGGCCGACTACGACTGAATAGACCTCCCATCTTCGAGGGTGATCAAAAATGGCAATGAGTCGATCTGTCAATCGTCGCGTCGCATGATCATGGATGACTTCTATCCTCTTGAGCTGAAGAAACTTACTGGTACTTCTGTTAGGCTTCAGCGAAAAACTGCAGCTCGCGGAGTTGGTTGGAGTCAGCGAGTCTTGTATGAACTAAGAGGGCCGACCTTAAAAACGATACAATAGAGACGCGACGCCTCGAGGCATTTGGGCGCTATACATAATACCAGGCTATGCCGCATGCAGATCAACGGAACCACACAGAATGTGGGCATGGCCTGATCATAGGCAGCTCAGGGCTATGGGCTGTACGAAAACCATGAAGCCGTGTCACGGCGAAATGTGATTGAGGGCAACGAAGCAATGAAGTGTCCAATGAATCTGTGCATGTTTCTGTAGTTCTTCGCGCTAGCGCGCAGGTTGTCTTCACAGATGCAAATTCGTAGACGCTGGAAACCTACTGGATGGCACTGTATTACCTGAAAGTGGGGTCCTCGTGGAATCAAGTTACCAGATTAAGTTGCTGGCGAAGATCTTGTAATGCGCTCAAACAAGTTTATCGATGAGAAGTGAAATTGACGTTTAGTGGAGAAGGGCATGTGGTGGTAAGCACTTGCGGATCTCGCTATCGTCTCCATCGCCTAGAGTGTTGTCAGACATCCATTGCAAGGCTGTACTGGTGGAAATCTTTGGAGAACTAATACAGCGTATTTACTATTGTTGCAAGAACTACTGGCTTGCAGCCCTACCATACATATGTACAAGCACCGCGTGGCGGTACGTACTACGTGGTTTATCATTACAATATCATTACAGTGAGTACTAGTAATACTAAATCGTCCTGTTTGAATCCCGTGCCGACGTAGCACAGCCTGTCGCCCTCAACACCTTTGCGTGTTTCAGGCTCAAACAAACTCATCAAATGATCAGGTCTCCTTCCCGCCCATGTACATGAACTCCTTGAACTTTATCTGAAGTTCCTTCTCCTTCGCGAGCCTCGTGGCGAGATCTAACCACGATGGGATGGTCAAGTCATCCAGCTCATAAGGGGTGTACTCTGACTCCACTGCACGAGGCCGTCGAAGTTCTTCTGGCAAAAGCCGTAGAGGCATTACATATTGATGGTTCGTGGTACCCTGTGTTTCCTCATCGGGGTGCATCTTTGAAAGAGGGAAGGTCATGTACTCCAGTTCGAATTCTGGATCATGGGTCTGATCGAACTCTCCCAGTCTTGGCATGTAGAACTGTGAAAGACAAAGATATGAGAACTTTATACAAGGACCTGCTCATGGGGTACCAGCACACCTGTGCGTATCCTAGGGGTGACCATAACGAGTTGCTTCTTGACGGCGACTCGCTATCTGAGTGCCGTGGTTTGTCAAAATGGCACCTCCATGTGTCACGATATTCCAAATGTTTACATTTCGGCTTATTTGATGTGCGAACTTGCTCATTGTTCAAGGCACGTCTCCTCCAAGCAGCCTTCGTCGTTTGAAGGTACGGATCAGAGCTGACATACCTTGCGGTGCTCGAGAGTCCAGTTACGTTGTACGCGAAAACTCGGAAGGAAGGGAGGTAAGGACGTGGCACGATGGCAGCGTTGGTGTTTACCACCACATAATTGTCGTAGTGGATTTCCTCGAGGGGTTCTGGTATCTCCGAAAAGTCAGCGATAAGCATGTCGAAGAGTGTGCTTCCTGCTGAGGTCTCTGATGACTCCTCTGTAGAGATATTGATGTCATCTGCGTCCAAGAGCGAGAACTGCACTGGGTTATAACTAGGGGCGACTTTCAAGTATTGGAACATACGTGGTCAATGTTCTTGTGCTAAAAACACTGGAATTAACTGTGATCACCTGAAACAAACATCAAAAATCTCACCCCGTACAAATTGCCCAAAATCGTATCTTGAAATCGCAGGTTCAACTCTACAAAACGGTAGTACTGGAAAGGGTAAGCCGATAGTTAGTTCCATATCTATGTAGAGTACTCACGCATTCCGGGAAGTAGCCCTTCTCAGAAGGAGGTACATGTCCTAGATTGAATTAAGTATGAAAGTTGTCTAAAACAGAAGCAATCATAGACCAAGTACCTGTGATCCACACCTAGTCGACGATGTCAAGGAAAGTTTTCATATTTCGGAGAACACTTACCTGCATCTGCCGAGATCGGAATGATTCCAGTTGCTCTTCAAGCCAATCGAGGTGGATATTTCCAGGGTCGTCTGGATCATTGAAATTACATCCTCCTACAGCTGATGGTTTACATCAATACATATTCCTGATATATTATGCTGCCACATACCGTGATTCTTCTTGTAAAAATACAGGGTATTGAGACTAATAGCAGCGACTGCGTCAGGTATAATCTCCGTTGAGAAGTACCCTCCTTGGTGAAATGATGCTGATGATGTTGAGGGTATAAATGCATTCCATATTCTGGTGATCTGCTAAGATGTCGAAAGTGACTGGATCCGTGGAAACATACGAAGAGAATTCTTCAAAAATCTTATTAGGTCCTGTTTGTCGCCGATTAACGTCGAAGAGAAGAGAATGCAAACAATCATACCAGTAGGTATTGTATTCTAGAAGAAGGGTAACTGAGATCAGTAGGAAGAGTCCTGGTTTTTCGATGCATCTTACGTGAGCTGTATGAGTAGTCAGGTATATTGTCACATGCTTGAGAACGTCAGATGCACTTACGCCATATATCATTATTCCCTAATGGAATGTGCACTGTTCATCAAAGTGCCCATTTTTGTGGGCAAGAAACCTACCTAAACTTGGCACGACCGGGATGCCTTTACTCAAAAACACATGCTCCATCTTCTTAGCTACAGCGCGATTCGAGTCATAAATTTCGTCAAGCGATTGTGGTATGTGGTCGTTATTGTCATGTCTATATCATCTTGAGCAATGACATCTTAAGTTGTCTGACCAACATTACCTTGCATTATCACCAGTCCCTGCACAGTGCGCACAGCCCGTGTGAGAATATTTACCTCGTACGGAGAAACTTAGAGAAGCTTACAAATCACAAAATCTATTTCGGAAGTCCAATGCTCGTCCAAGAAGTCTAGCGTGAAATTCATAAGCCTAAATGGCGAATCGCATTTACTGGATAGTCATGAACATTAGTCAACGGATCATAAAATGGGATGTTAACACGCCTGTATGGTGTTCCATAGTAACCCGCCAGACGCCCACCCTTGACGCTAGCTCGATGGCATGTAGAGGATTCAGATGCACCGGGATCATAGAAAGGGTCGGGATGGATATCTGTGATGTGCAGAAAACGACCGTGAAGCTTCCTGGGAGCAAGTTCTTCGAATCGCGTAAGCAGCCAGAGGTGTGACTGAGATGGCCTGAAAGCACATACCATCTCCAACGAGTGGTGTATCCAGTACAATCTGGGTAGGGGCCGCGATGATCGCCGCGCAGCATAGTCCTAGGACGAATACCAGACTTTGCGTCCTCATGAATCTCGCGGAAATTTAGTTAATAGTGGTTCATAGCTCGATGGTGTAGCACAGTAAACGTATTAATAGGCCCAGGGAGCCCGGAACACAGTGTACCGCTGCAGTCGCATCGGTTTATTATAAATATCAAAGTCAAAAAGGACACACGTTCGAAACCGCAACACAATCGCAGCCCACATATATGAAGCTGACAGGCTTTGTGGCACCCTTCGTGAACGGAACAGTACATCTTAGGAATGTATACTCCACGGACTACGATATACCCCTGGCTCCTGGGGAAGGTTCTCCGAATCACGCGAGCGGTCACAAGAATGGAATTTTATAGGGGGGCGTGCGATGGCTCGCAACGAGTAACCATTATCTCCGCACAAACCTGGCTCACCTCCCGTAAACTAACGTACTTTCTGGGGCTGACCTTGTCAGTCACCAGGGGCGACAAACTTTCCACCAAAAAAAACCTGGCTTATTAGTGGTCCTTCGACTCTCGCTGTCATGCAGTATTAATCCTAGGGTAAAAGGCAGACTTTAAGTTTCGCGAAAGTGTTGGTGCCAGGGGGTAGATGATTTTCCAGGACAACGTTGACGCCGGAGTTGACACCTGTCAGAGCCATTGGCCTAGAGTAGATCCGAGTCCGACTGTGCCACGTCGGATCATGGATGCACGTTCGTCATTTTACAGGCCAGAAATATGGAATGGTTGTACGTCATTGGTGGACGGAAGAGCAAACCTCAGGCCTCAGTGTGCCTGCTCCATGGGCACGCGTACGAAAATGATCGTTTCTGCCAGCATACTAGCCATCCACTTATATGAAAACAGTCCTTGGATGCGTGAGTAAGCAGTATTTCCCTTCGACTGCTAAATTTAAGAACTGTTCATATTGACTGTTATTGAGTTTCCACAAGTCTCAGGCGCGTGCTTCCGAAGTAAGACCAACTCAGGTTTACAGGGAACCCGCTGAACAAACGTGTAAGGTATACAAACAGTAGATACGCTATAGGTAAACCGGCGAAATAAGGTTCAGCCACAACTGTACAGTAGCGTGAGTGAGTCATCAGGAAAATCAGATTTTTACTTAACACATACTTAACATACTTAATAC